>JABUQX010102363.1:10000-15065 GCA_015478945.1 Trachelipus rathkii | reverse complement strand
CGCCATGCGATTTCTTCCTATGGGGCTGCCCAATTATACGCAGAATTGAACATGCCGTTCCTTCCATTACTCCGGATCTGTTAACCAATGTTTGGGAGGAATTGGATTATCGGCTGAATGTATCCCCTATAACGAAGGGGACACATATTGAACATATGTAGGAAAAACTCTGTTCAATGACCTTCACTTTGATATATGATATGCTGTTGATATTGTATATTACGCTGTTATAATAAAGCATTGAAACTGGGACATTCTTTTACGGACACCCGAGTAGTATATTATTGTAAAAATAATAAGAGTCAACTTAGAATTTTAATACAAATATGTATATTTTTATAAATTAAATCGTATGAGGTATAGTTATCATATGTTTGTCTAGTTGCAAAGAAGCAAGTTCAAGTAACTAACAAAAGAAGTTAATGACTCATTGAGCAGACAGCAGTCACTGCTCTACTTTTTCTTCAGCGAATCAATATGAATTGAAAGTTGAAAAAAAAGTCTAAGATTTCTAACTGGGGAAATAACCGTGTAAGAATAAACACATTTTGAGCCATTGAGAGGAGCGTTTAGGAAATTTTGGAAAAAAAAAAAAGTTTGTTATCGAAATCGAATCTAATACAATTTAAAATCTGATAAGAAAATATTTTATAAACTCGTAAATTAATTTAACGATTAACGGATGTAGGGAAAAATCTTATCTCGTTAAAAGTTAACGAAAAAATTAACGAGTTAATTAACGGATTAACGCTTTAACGCGTTAATGCCCACCTTTGTATATATATATATATATATATATATATATATATATATATATATATATATATATATATATATATATATATATATATATATATATATATATATATATATATATATATATATATATATATATATATTTCAAATGGTCCTAAGTGGGTTTGAACACTTACCCTTGAGATGGTACTCCAGAGTGTTACCTCGAGACCACGATTGGCTAAAAGGAAACCCATCATTTAACCGAAAGCTTAGCTTCCCAAGAGGAGCGAAGGCGTGTCTTGGACACCTAACCTCCGACGGGCCTCCCCGCCAACACTCGGGTCAGGGGCAACACTGGGTAATTTTTAACCGGACATTATTAGATATTCAAAGATGTTTGTGCAATAAACGCAACAATTATTTGTATATTTCAAATGGTCCTAAATGGGTTCTTACCCTTGAGATGGTACTCCAGAGTGTTACCTCGAAACCACGATTGGCTAAAAGAAACCCATCATTTTACCTCCGAAAGCTTAGCTTCCCAAGAGAAGTGACTTCGACGGGCCTCCCCGCCAACACTTGGGTCAGGGGCAACACTGGGTAATTTAACCGGACATTATTAGATATTATTTGAATATCAATAATGTCAGGTATACAATACTGACCTGTTGCGAAGAAACTTCCGTCAGAGCCAAATAAGACACGCTGCCAGCTCCTCTTTTGAAGCTAAGCTTTCGAGAAGAGCAAATGATAGGTTTCCTTTGTATCGTGTGCAGCCAACACTCGATACCATCTCAAGGCTGGGTTCCAAACCCGCAAGACCATTTATCTATTAACGTTTAATACACAAACTATCTTTACAGTATTATATATATATATATAATAACTATATATATATATATATATATATATATATATATATATATATATATATATATATATATATATATATATATATATATATAATATATATATATATATATATAAGGCTATAGACAGGGGGTTCAACCCCCCGAAATTATTTAACTGATCAAGATTTTTGATTTCTTAATAATAATAATAACGCCTCGTGGCGTAGTAGATTGACTCGCCGACTCTCATGCGAGAGGACGCTGGTTCAATCCTCCGCATAACAGTTAGTTTTATCTTCCTGGGGCAAGAATTAAAACGACTGCGAACACGTTGGTGGCGCTGGTTTGGAATGGCCGGCCTTAAAGTTCTATTTCCTGTAGTCCCCCGTGTTATCCTTAGAAAATGGGATAAAGCACGTTAAAAGGAAGTTTTTATAATAATAATAATAATAATAATAGTTAATCAATGAAAAGGAAAAGTATTTATTAATGGAAATGAGGAGACATGTTTGTGGTCCGTAACGATTTCTTAGGTCAAGTGGCTGTTCCTCATATATGTATAAAATATTTAGACCAGGGACTTAAATGTAAGGTTTACAAGTTTGCAGATGATAGCAAATTGGCTACCTCAGTAAGGAATAATGATGGATGTATAAAGATTTAAAAGATAAGGAGAGAGCTGTAATCATTGATGGGATGAGCAGGTTCATTCCTTCTTCAACTAAATCATTCTCTCCTCATAATCCATGGTTCGATCGTGCTTGTCCTCTGGCCATTCAGGCTAGAGACTGTGGAAAAATTCTCGTTCTCCTATCACTCTCGCTAATTTTCATTCAGCTAGAAATCGTTGCAGGGATACTCTTCGATGAGCAAAACAGGCTTTCATCAAACAAAAGTGCTCTAACCTCCTTAGTTCTACTGACAAATCATTCAGGCCTCTTGCCAAAAACATCTCTAGCAACTTCTGTAAATCTGCCTTTCCTCCTCTTATTCGATCTGATGATTCTGTTGCTAATTCTCCAACTGAAAAGGCCAATCTCTTCGCCTCCTATTTTCCTCTAACTCAACCCTGGACGATTCTGGCATTCCTCTTCCTCCTTCTCCTCTCAGGTGTCCTATGCCTTTGCCTGTGATTACATTTGATCGGGTGCATGGGCCCCTGAAATCTATGAACGCTAGGAAGGTGGGTGGCCTGGATGGCATTCCTCCCCGAGTTTTGAGGAAGTGTGCTTCTGTGCTATCCCCGCCCCTCATTCAACTATACTCTCTATGTCTCAATATTAGCACTTTCCCTCAGTGTTGGAAGCTCACATGTCCAACCTATTCCGAAAAAAGGAAGCCGCTAACTATCGCCCTATAGCTCTCACTTGTATTCTATCTAAGATCTTTGAAACCCTTCTCAACTCTCACTTCTTAGATCATCTGGAAACTCATTCCAATCGCCAGTACGGCTTTCGGCGCTCGAGGTCTACTGGCGATATACTTTCCTATCTAACCGATTTATGGTTTTTCGCTCTTAGGAACTATGGGGAGACTTGCGTGGTGGCGCTTAACATATACAAAGCATTTGACCGAGTATGGCACACGTCACTGCTCTCCAAGCTCCCCTCCTTTGGGTTTCCTCCTTCTCTTTGCTTACTTATGTCTAGCTTTCTTTCAAATCGCTCAATGTCGGCTGTTGTTGATGGGGCGACTTCTTTTTCTGTCAATAGTGGTGTTCCTCAGGGTTCTGTCTTATCTCCTACTTTATTCCTACTTTTCATTAATGATCTTCTCACCTGCACCTCTAACTCTATCCACTCATATGCCGATAACTCGACCCTTCATTCTTTAACTCATATCAATTCTGCTCCCTCTTTTACCTCTAGAATTGTCTCTCATCTTAATCTTTCCGATTCTATTCTCGCTGATTTGGATAGAATTCCTGCATGATGTCGTCTCAACCTTGTGAAATTCAATTCTTTAAAAACCCAACTTCTACAAATCTCCTTCTTCAAAACACCTAACTTTCCTATCTCTTTCAACGGTTCTCTCATCTCTCCTGTTGACAATATAAACATCCTTGGCCTTAACATAAACAAAATAATGTCTTGGAAACCTCACATCACAACGGTTGCTAGGGCGGCCTCAAAGAAACTGGAAGTTCTGTTTAGACTGCGAAACTTATTTTCCTCTTCTCAGTTGCTCCAGCTATACAAGGGTCTCATCTGTCCATGTATGGAGTACTGCTCATATCTGGGGGGGGGGGTTTCACCCAGCTTTTGGACAGGGTCGAGTCAAAGGCCAAAAAGCTTATAAACTGTTCTGTACTTTCAGTTCACTTGACCCTCTATCTTTGCTGGGCGATGTTGGTGCTTTATCTCTTTTCTATAGGTACCTCAGTGGCAGGTGCTCTTGGAAACTTGTCACTCGCGTACCACCACCTTTATGAGGCCCTCGTAGCACAAGAGGCTGTATCTGCGCATGAGTTTTGTGTTGACATTGGTAACTCCAGGCTAGTTCGCTGTGGTGTTTCCTTCTTTCCCACCACCTCTGTTCTTTGGAATTCTCTTCCATCTTCTGTATTTCCTGCTGAATTTAATCTCCTCACTTTAAAGCCTGCGTCTGTGCTCATATGCGTATTTTGCGCTAGAGGGTGAACTTTTGAGCGTACTATACCCCTTCTTGAATAGGGCTCTGCCTGTGAGTGGTGATGACAACTGTAAAAAAAAAAATCCTCGGGTGGGAAGATATGTGGCAAATGAACTGAATCTCCTACTCACCCCATCCAAAACATCATTCAGATTATCCCACAAAATCACTCTCTCTTCAACATCATCCTCAGATGGACCAAACAAATTTTGACCTTTTCAAACTTAAATTTAACCGTTTGAATTCTAGTACTCACACACACAAAATCTATCATAGCTCTCTACCACAAGTCACTCATCAGAATTGCAAATCCTTCCATCCCCCCTGTCATTCCTTTCCACACCAACACAATTCACACCACACTACTCATTTTCACTGTTTCCTTTCATGTTTCTAAATACATCCATCACCTCTCTCTCCTCTCCTCCTCAACATTTATTCCTCTAACATTCCATGTACCCAAACGATTCATACATTTTCGCCGAAAGATAGAAGGCTGCTTACGGCGATCACGACCTTCTCTGAGACATGCATTAGCATTCCTGGCAAAAGATAAGTGGTAATGGGCAGCCAACCTAACTACCACCGTCCCTTAGTCGGCTTCTACGACACGCAGGACATACAATTTGCACAATTTTTTCTCCCCACACATAGGGATATAAGGGCTAGGGATGTCTGTAAGATGTTGTCTAGAAGAGGGGTGTGGATATAAGTATGTGTATATGATATGTGGATAAAAGGTGGTGTCTCTAAGATGTTGTCTGGAGGATGAGTGTGGATATGAACGTAGAACAGAAAGGCGAACCATTAGGCACTGGAATGTCATACATACCATAAGCAAAATA
>JABUQX010102363.1:5000-7500 GCA_015478945.1 Trachelipus rathkii | reverse complement strand
TGTGACATGGCATGCTCTCTTATGGCCGAATATTCGGGATTGGATAAGGGTCGACCTGTGCGAAAAGAGAGATCTCTGTGCTTAGATATCCTAATCAATTATAGGATAGTTTCACACTACATAGCAGGCGTTGCAGTCTGCACACAAATATTTATATACAACACAGGATTTAAGCAAGGCAGGGAGCATCTCCTTGGAGCTGAAGTACGAGCCTATACTATGAGCATTAACACAAACAAATCTGAAGTCGCATTGGGGAAAAGATGGTGTTAAAACTTCTTTAAGTAACCTGACCAGGTCTATAGAGCGGGATCCAAGGTATGGTAGCTTTAAGTAGATTTTTTCTTTTGGTACATCGTACGATGGGAATTTTGGACGGAATAAATTAGTCAAGTAAGAGCCCAATGTCTTATCGAAAATAGTCTGAGGAAACAGATTTATTGTAAAGAAAGTTCTTAAAAAGTCCATTTCTTTATGAAAGGATAGCCAATTGGAGCAAATTTTGTATGCTCTATCTATTCTACAGTAGATCCCTGCCCGTTTATATCCAAAAGGGATAGAGCTGAAATAACTAGTTCCCAATGATGTTGAGGTGGGTTTCCGGTATATTGATGTATGAAATTTGCTTTCCCTTCTCTGCACAGATACATCAAGAAATGGTAACATTCCATCCACTTCCTCCTCCTTTGTAAATCGGATGTTCGGATGTTTGTTGTTCAAATGTTCCAAAAATAAGTTTGCGTGTTCTCGTTCTCTAAACAATACAAAACAATCATCCACATATCTCAAATAGAGAAGAGGTTTGAAGTCCAAGGGGCAGTTTTCCAACCAAGTCACCTCATGAAATGCCAAAAAGGCATTCGCAAAGGAGGGTCCCAGGGGGGAACCCATTGCCATACCATCCGTTTGTTGGTAAAGCGAGTCATTAAAGAGGAAAATAGTATCTTCAGTTGCCAGTTGTAGTAGTTTTTTAAATTGGGCAGAATTTAATTTCAAATTTATATTAGTATCCAGTATTATTATTATTTTTATATAATGAGTTGGTTATAATATCTATTGTTTCTTTGACGGGTATGTTTGTAAAAAGTGACTCAATATCGAAGCTGGTCATATAACAACTGTCGATTGATAAATTATTAATTAGATTAGAGGAAAATAATGATTTAATACTGGATACTAATATAAATTTGAAATTAAATTCTGCCCAATTTAAAAAACTACTACAACTGGCAACTGAAGATACTATTTTCCTCTTTAATGACTCGCTTTACCAACAAACGGATGGTATGGCAATGGGTTCCCCCCTGGGACCCTCCTTTGCGAATGCCTTTTTGGCATTTCATGAGGTGACTTGGTTGGAAAACTGCCCCTTGGACTTCAAACCTCTTCTCTATTTGAGATATGTGGATGATTGTTTTGTATTGTTTAGAGAACGAGAACACGCAAACTTTGGATATAAACGGGCAGGGATCTAATGTAAATTTCATACATCAATATACCGGAAACCCACCTCAACATCATTGGGAACTAGTTATTTCAGCTCTATCCCCTTTGGATATAAACGGGCAGGGATCTACTGTAGAATAGATAGAGCATACAAAATTTGCTCCAATTGGCTATCCTTTCATAAAGAAATGGACTTTTTAAGAACTTTCTTTACAATAAATCTGTTTCCTCAGACTATTTTCGATAAGACATTGGGCTCTTACTTGACTAATTTATTCCGTCCAAAAATCCCATCGTACGATGTACCAAAAGAAAAAATCTACTTAAAGCTACCATACCTTGGATCCCGCTCTATAGACCTGGTCAGGTTACTTAAAGAAGTTTTAACACCATCTTTTCCCCAATGCGACTTCAGATTTGTTTGTGTTAATGCTCATAGTATAGGCTCGTACTTCAGCTCCAAGGAGATGCTCCCTGCCTTGCTTAAATCCTGTGTTGTATATAAATATTTGTGTGCAGACTGCAACGCCTGCTACGTAGGTGAAACTATCCTACAATTAATGATTAGGATATCTAAGCACAGAGGTCTCTTTTCGCACAGGTCGACCCTTATCCAATCCCGAATATTCGGCCATAAGAGAGCATGCCATGTCACAGGACCACCCAATCTCCTCAAATAACTTTTCGATACTCAAATCATTTCGATCAGAAACGGACGGGAAGATCTTGGAGTCCCTCTTCATCAAGACTATCAACCCATCTCTTAACAATAATAATAGTTCAATAAAGTTATTTATTGCATGACATTGTTGGTGCAGCTTCAAAACCATTATTAGTGTTTAAATTTTTATTATTATTATTATTATTATTATTATTATTATTATTATTATTATTATTATTATTATTATTATTATTATTATTATTATTATTATTATTATTATTATTATTATTATTATTTGTAAAAAATTTCGTTCTAGTCATTTAATTTTTCCATTATATAGTCCTGTTTCATTTGATAAATAAAAACCAACCAACCAGTATTCATTCTCAGCTT
>JABUQX010102362.1:15000-25914 GCA_015478945.1 Trachelipus rathkii | reverse complement strand
TATATATATATATATATATATATATATATATATATATATATAATATATATATATAATATATATATATAATATATATATATAAAAAAAAAAAAAAATATGCATGTAACTAAAAAATTAAAACAGCTACAGGAAAAAAAATAACATTTTTGATTTTAGCAAGCAATTTCATCGATGAAACTTAAAAAAAATTATTTTATTCTAATATTTATTAATAACACCTTAAATACTAGTATAATCTTAGATCTGGCAAGCGTACGTGTGATTGACCTTGAATCCCTGGCATGACTTCCCGAGAGCAAGAGTTACCAATTAGTATTTTAATTTTACGCTTTGGAAAAAATGTTATTTTTTCTTTTTATATCCTTTTTAGGGGGTTCCAGCCGACGGAGGGACAGAGGGGAGACGAAGTCCCCCCCCGTCGTCCCCCGGTAGGCCGAGAAACCCCGACTCTATCCATCGTTCTTGTTTACCCGTGGGATTCCTTTAGTTTAAAAAAGAAAAAAATTTAAATTTGGCACCTTTTGCGTGCTCATCTGGCAGTACGCGAATGTACGTCTTTTATAAGGAAAATTCAATTAACTTTTTAAAAATTTTTGTTATTTTAAATTTTTCAAAAACGTTATTTTTTTTTTTTTTTAAATTACATGGATAAAAATGTCTCCTGATTAATAAAATGTTATTTATTTTCCTGTACCTGTTATAGTTTCTAAGTTAAATGCATGATGCTTTCGGGAGGTTGTGTATTTTTTATTTTTTAATATAATATATATATATATATATATATATATATATATATATATATATATATATATATATATATATATATATATATATATATATATATATATATATATATATATATATATATATATATATAAAGAATTGACTGTATACAGTAAAATTTTTGGTTTTAAATAAAATTTTTTTTTTTGAAAATATGACCTGAAAAAGTTTGAAGCCTCAATATGATGAATGCATGGCACAAAAGAATATTTGTCTTCGAGGATTCCCTCCCTCGTAACCACCCGACCAATGAGTGGTGATTAAAACATAAAAAAGAAGATTCAATCGAAAATAATACAGTAGGATTTTAATTTTATAATGTTATAAATATCAACTTAGGCGCCTCATACGCATTTTCAGGTCATATTTCAAATTTTTTTAATTTATTACATTTTTACTGATTACAGTCAATTCAATTATATTATATATAATATATATATATATATATTATATATATATAATATATATATATATTATATATATATAATATATATATTATATATATATATATATATATATATATAATATATATATATATATATATAATGGTGCCTCCCGAAAGCATCATGCATGTAACTAAAAAACTATAACAGCTACAAGAAAATAAATAACATTTTATTAATCAGGAGACATTAAGTACATTAATCTTAAAAAAAAAAAAAATACGTTTTTTGAAAAACCTTTGCGTGCTCACTCGGTGTACGCGAGCTTCTTCGTTTTCTCAGAAAACAGTAATATCATACAAGTTTTCCAACATTTTTAACAATTTTAAATTTTTCAAAAACGTTTTATTTTTTTTTTTTTTAATAATGAATCGATAAAAATGTCTCCTGATAAATAAAATTTTATTTATTTTCCTGTACTGTTTTCGTTTCTACGTTAATGGCATGATGCTTTCGGGAGGCTGACCATATATATAGTATATAATATATATATATATATATATATATTATATAATATAATATATAATATTATATATATATATAAGTATTATATATATATATATATATATTATATACTATATATATATATATATATATATATAAATTGAATTGACTTGGTAATACAGTAAAATTTATTAGCATTTTACTGTATTACAGTTTCAATTCAATTTATATATATATATTATATATATTATATATATATATATATATATATATATATATATATAAATATAAGTATATCATTTTTATTTTTATATACAATAATATTATATTATATATATATATATAATATTATTATATGGTCATATACCTTATAGGCCAGCCTCCCGAAAGCATCATGCATTTAACTAAAAAACTATAACAGGTACAAGAAAATAAATATCATTTTATAATCAGGAGACATTTTTATCCATGTAATTTAAAAAAAAAAAAATAACGTTTTGAAAAATTTAAAATAGTTAAAAATGTTGGAAAAAACTTGTATGATATTACTGTTTTCTCAGAAAACAGTAATATCATACAAGTTTTCCAACATTTTTAGACTATTTTAAATTTTTCAAACAACGTTATTTTTTTTTCTTTTTAAATTACATGATAAAAATGCCTGCTCATTAATAAAATGTTATTTATTTTCCTGTACCTGTTATAGTTTCTAAGTTAAATGCATGATGCTTTCGGGAGGCTGACCATATATATATATATATATATATATAGATATATATATAATATGTTATTATAAATATAACTATTGTTGAAGAAATTTTTATTTATATGTAATATATATATATATATATATATATATATAGTATAATATATTAAATAGATTGAATTTTAAAAAAAAAAAATGTAAAAAATTTTTTTTTTTTTTTTTTTTTTTTTTTTTTAAAAAAATTTTAAATTGACCTTCACTGGAAAAAAATGCTATGAGGTCGCCTGAAGTTGAATTTATAACATATAAAATTAATCCTACTGTAATTATTCGATTGAATCCTTCTTTTTTTATGTTTTAATCACCACTCATGGGTCGGGTGGTACGAAGGAGGGAGCCCTGTTGATAAATATTCTTTGTAACATCATTTTTCATATTGAGGCTTCATAACTTTTTTCAGGGTACATTTCCCGACATTTTACATTACTCTTTTTCGGTTATCTACGACTCATTGAAAACATTTTCATTTAAGTTTCCTGAAATCGACTGGGTGTCATGAAATAAGGTTATATATATATTAGTGATGCTGCAGATGTCATTTTTTTCGCATTCAGCGGATGCGGCATGCGGATGCGGATGTTTGATTTTAACATCCGCGGATGTGGATGCGGATGCGGATGTTTAATATATATATATATATATATATATATATATATATATATATATATATATATATATATATATATATATATATATATATATATATATATTATATATATATATATATATATATATATAATATAATATATATATATATATATATATATATATTTCTATCGAGTTTTAGCCACAATTTATTAATATAATTGTTATCAGGGTGCGGGACGGGGACCCAACTCAAATGGACCCCATCAACCTCTTTCCCTAACCCTCGACCTTAATGAAAGAGATTTTGCATGGATTATATACTTTTTGCACTAGTATTGAAATTCAAATATGGGAAGGTTGTGCTTGAGAGACATCAATTTTTCTGCCTTTCTGCCTTTTCTGCTGAGAGTCTGTTTCTCTTTTCATCATATATTAGCCCAGCATTGCTAAATACTCTCTTACTTGGAACACTAGTTGGAGGACAGGCCAGGTATTTCCTTGCAAGTTTACTTAAGCGTGGGTAAACATTTGCATTTTGCTTAATTAACACTCCACCAACTGATAGATAGGATCATTATTTGTATCTAGTCGTTTTTCTTGGTGAAAGTTTTCAGTCATTTGCACTGCATCTTTTGAAAATGCTGTGTTTCTTCATCACTACTGGATTGTAGAAATTCTTCCAGTGAATCTGTTATTGATTTACTTGTAGAAGATGTTGGTTCTGTATATTTCATTTTTTCCCTTTTAATGGATGGCTAGTTAATAGACTGTTCGGATTGAAGTTTTCTTGCAAGTTTACTCAAGCGTGGGTAAACATTTTGATTAACTTTCCACCAACTGATTGGATCATCATTTGAATCTAATCGTTTTTCTTGGTGATAGTTTTCAATCATTTGCACTACATCTTTTCGTAATGCGTGCGTTTCTTCATCACTACTGGACTGTAGAAATTCTTCCAGTGAATCTGTTATTGATTTGCTTGTAGGTGTTGGTTCTGTAGATTGTGTTTTTTTTTACTTTTAATGGGTGGCGAATTAATAGACTGTTCGGATTGAAGTTTTTCAACTGCAACACAAAGTAACGATTTAACTTGTTTTAATATCGTTACAAAAAAATTGCTTTATAACGGGAATCTAAGTAAGTTGCAATAGTATGAAGGTCATTAATTTCCACAGAACCAAAGCGTTTTCTAGCTCTAGTTTTATTACATCTTTCATTCTTTTTAAACCGCCATCATTTTCATTTGAAGATGGTTCAAAATGCTTCTTTAGCGTTGAGATTAATGGTATTACATAAGAGACAGAAGCTGTAGAGGCGCTGTTTTTTTTTTTGTAGTTTCTTCAAATGGTTTCAATAGCTTAATGCAGTGTGATATGATGTCATTTTCCAAATTAAATAAGATGGAAGCTTTGGAAACGAACTGGCGTGCAAGCAAGAAGTTCCTTGGGGCAATACTTCTTTCATCATATAAGTATGTTAATTCAGCGAGTTTGGAATGTCTTTGATAACATTAAGATATGGAATATCAAGCGTTTTTTGAATTGCCTTCAACTCATTTTACATTTTATTTATTTTTCAGATTCACCTTAGTATTTTTATTATAAAATTCTTTATCAAATCTCGACAATAAATATCCGCGCAACATCCGCAGGGCAAAGCGCGGATGCGGATGCGGATGCGGATCTTTAATAATGTGCGGATGCTCCGTGGATGCGGATGCGGATGCGGATGTTACCTGTATCACTAATATATATATATATATATATATATTATATATATATATATCTTATATATTATATATATATATATACATATATTATATAATATATATATATATATATTACTATATATATATACATATATATATATATATATATATATATTATATATAATATATTATATATAATATATATATATATATAAATATTTTATATATATACTAAATATTAATTTTAGTTTTAATGTAATTAATAAATATATTAATACCATTTATATAATATATAGATATTATATTTATATATATATATTTATATATATTATATTATATATATATATTATTTATATATATATATATAATATATATATATATATATATATATATATATATTATATATATATAATATATATATATATATATTATATAATATATATATATATATATATATATATATATATATAATATATATATATACATATATATATATAATATATATTATATATATCACTATATATATTTATAATATATTATATTAAATAGATATCTACTTAATAAATTTGGTATCTAGAGAGAGAGAGAGAGAGAGAGAGAGAGAGAGAGAGAGAGAGAGAGAGAGAGAGAGAGAGAGAGAGAGAGAGAGAGAGAGAGAAAGAGAGAGAGAAAGAAGAGAGAGAGAGAGAGAAGAGAGAAAGGTAAAATCACAAATGGAAGGATGATTGATATCAGAATAAACACGAAAGTGATTCCGATGCAACAAAACAGTATCAAAAAGGACAGTAGTGGGCAAACTTACAACATCAAAACTCACCAGATATTATTTGATACAATTGATAAAATCGGTTCTTACTATTTCGTTGACAATTAAATACATTTCGAATTTGCTTAGTTTTTCCCTTCAGAACCTTTGGCTAAGAGCGGTGGTTAGATTCCTCTATTTTCAAATACTTTTTTTTTTCAGGAGACCTACAAAAAGTATTTATGGTCATCTGTTTCCCTTTACAACTGGACATAAAAAGCGTAAACCAAAAAAAAAAACTCCTAAGTTTTAAAATTTGATTGCAAATAAATACCATAATTCAACTTCATTAAGAAGAATTTGATTCAAAATCTGGAAATTGGAAGAAATCTTTGTCAACTTATATTTGTGATTCCAAGAATAATGACAACCCTTATTAACTGTGGGAATGAAAATGACACTTTTTCAACTTCACTTTGTTCAAAAACAACATCCGATAGGCTTGGGAATAATTTTAGTTCTTCCTACTAAAATTAACAGTGTAAATTTTAGTAGAAAAACTGAAATTATTGCTTATTCTGAAAAATATACTATATTAATAATAATAATAATAATAATAATAATAATAATAATAATAATAATAATAATAATAATAATAATAATAATAATAATAATAATAATAATAATAATAATAATAATTATATTATAATTATAATTATAATTATAATTATAATTATTATTATAATTATAATTATTATTATTATTAATATTATTATTATTATTATTATTATTATTATTATTATTATTATTATTATTTATTATTATTATTGATTATTATTATTATTATTAATTTTATTATTTGTTATTACTAAAGTTATTTTAGTATTATTATTATTATTATTATACTATTATTATTATTTATAATATTTATTATTATTATTATTATTATTATTATTATTATTATTATTATTATTATTATTATTTTTATTATTATTATTATTATTATTATTATTATTATTATTATTATTATTATTATTATATTAATTTTAATTATTATATTATTATTATTATTATTATGAATGGCTAATATTTATTATTATTATTATTATTATTATTATTATTATTATTATTTAGTAGTAGTAGTAGTAGTGTAGTAGTAGTAGTAGTAGTAGTAGTAGTAGTAGTAGTAGTAGTAGTAGTAGTTCTGCTAAGCAATTAATTAAATTATTTATTATCGTGCTAATTACGTATAATCCTCATTTATTGCTGTCCCTTTTCAATAATGTCTTTATAATGTCTTTTGTAAGTATGAACGAGGGTGTAATTCTTAGTTTCATTAACAACGTAAATTGTTTTATCAAAGTCCTAATTAATTTATATCTTAATAATATTATTTCCTAATCCCATTTATCTCCTACACATAATTGTACTTTTGATATCGCATAGACGGGAGCCCGATAGCTTGAAAATTGTTCTTGAACCCTCCTTTTATATGTGTGAAGATGGTTCAACGGTAAAGCGTTGAGTACGTTTTTCTGAATAACAACATTCGGTGGTTCAATCCCAGAAGATCGCGATTTCCTTAATTTTCCCGTTAATGTTCTTTGCCTATTTTTGTAAAATTGTTATTTTGCAAAAATTACATTGCTGAATAAAAGCAAAATTTAATTATCCTTCTCAATTTTATTTCGTTTTTTGTTGCAATATTTTCAAGGTTTGTGTCAGACTTCCTCAATAAGAATTCCGCCCCGTATTGTAAATATCTGATGCGAAAACAAAAGTTTTTATAATAATAATAATAATAATAATAATAATAATAATAATAATAATAATAATAATAATAATAATAATAATAATAATAATAATAATAATAATAATAATAATAATAATAATAATAAAAATAGTGATAAATATTATTATTATTATTATTATTATTATTATTATTATTATTATTATTATTATTATTATTATTATTATTATTATTATTATTATTATTATTATTATTATTATTATTATTATTATTATTATTATTATTATTATTATTATTACTATTATTAGCGCACTAAGATCATCGATTGAGCTTTTTTTTTTGTTTGATATCATCTTCCTAATTTACTGAAAGATTTTAAAATTTCTTCCTTTAACAAATTCAAAAATAACTTCCTAGGTTTGTTGGACATTTGAATACTCACGCATATTTGTATACGGTATGACCAGCGTGCTATGAAGAGCAAAAAGGCATATAACTTAGAAAGAGAATAACAAAATATTTAGATGTCGTGCAAAACCAAACTGACTATTTCATCACATAAACACTATTCAATATTTAAAAAAAAAAAAAAAATCTAATGATTCTGATCATATAATTTCACAGAATCACTCTCGTATTTTATACTCTGTTTCTGACCGTCCCCGATCTTGACAAGTTTGTACAGTCAAGTTTTAAAATATTTGTTCAGAATGGCATTTAAGTTCTTAAAGATGATGCTGGTTTTCAAATTTTTTAAATTTTTTTTTTTTTTTTTTTTTGTATCTAATTAACATTAATTTGCAAGTTGTACACCCATATGTCGGTAAAGGTAAGTTGCTTCTTGCTCTCGTCAGTCGAGAGATGTGGATGGATTTTATTGAGACACTTTGAAGCTGAACCGACATATGACAAAATATATATATATTATATATATACTATATTATATATATATATATATATATATATATATATATATTTATATATATATATATATAATATATATAATATTATATTATATAATATAATAATATATATAGATTATATACATATATATATATTATATAATATATATTATTATATATCTATATTATATATATAATATATATATATATATATATATATATATATATATATATAATATTATATATATATAATATATATATATAATATATATATAATATATATATATATATTACGTATATTAGTGATGGGACGATTCCAAATTTCAGCCGATGCCGATTCGATTCCGATACCAGTCAAAGTGCCGATCCGATTCGATCCGATTCCGATCGATTCCAATTCTTTACTATAATATATATATATTCATATTAAAGCGGCGCCCATGTATATATATATAGTTATAATTATATATATATATATATATTATATATTAATATATATATTATTATATATTAATAATAATATATTAAAATATAATATAATATATATAAATATAGATATATATAGATATAGTATATATATATAGAGAGAGTGATAGATTAAGTATAGATATATAATATATACTAAAATGATAATTAATCAAGTAGGTGATTGAGTAGGGTATTATATATATGACCCTTAAGTGTTTGCTAAATCAACTAATTTTAAATATTTAAAACTTTTAAAGTGATGTTCTATACTCTTTATTTATATCTTCTCACTCAATGGTATATTCTTAGTGATATAACTGATTTGCTTACATGCGAACCTTTATTGTCACTTTCTTAGCAAAATATGTAACTAGATGGAATTAGTATCACAGTATGATAGTATAGCAATAGTATAGTATGATAATATGATAGTATAGTAAGAAATTATCATTATTAATTTGTAGTTAAATTCAATGACATCTTAAGTTGTAGTTCACAACATTAACATTTCTCCCGTCTGAGTGCATCCGATTTTTTAGGAGAATAAATTGATCCCTCCAATTCTGAAGAGACTTTCACTTTCCACGGAAAAGGGGATGAGCTTGAATATTTTCTAGCAAGGACACCCAAATGCCTGAAAGGTTCCTTTATCGTGATGGACCATCCATTGTAAAGGGACTTTCTGAAATTTTAATGTTCATATTTTTATATTGGCTGATTTCTACATTTATAACATCTTCAATTTTTTCAATATATATGTTTCTTTTCCATTGGAAATGAGTTTCTTGCTGTTTTTAAGTCTTTTTCTCTTTAAATTCCGAAAAAACAACTTTCAAAACTGAAGTTTAAACTACTTCAGTATCACTTTTTCGCCCCATTCTGTTGCATAAATTGCAGAAAAATCTGATAAATTGGTTTAAAGTTAGTGGAAAACTGTTTTCCTTCCTTATATAACAACATATATCTTCTCAAATCCATTGCTATAAGAATATCTTCCACTTTTTATATTGTTTTATCCTCCTCAAGGAATGTAATTTTAAAACGTGGATCAAGATAGGAAGCAAGCACAAGATTCTTATTAGTAAAGTAAATGCTGAATCTATTTTTTTACTGAATTTTCCATGCTGATACTGTAGATCCAAGTCCCTCAAATAGTCCTTTTTTTTGACTCTTTTCAAAAAAAAAATGCAAATCATTTTCATATTTTTGGGATTATTGCGATGCCATTGATTCCTTGGCTCAACTCTGAAAATTGGTTTAAAGATAGTGGAAGACCTGTTTTCCTGTTCCTGTTATACGCATGGATCTTCGCATACATTCATAATGTCTTAGAGATAACAAATCTTTCCACTTTCTATATTGTTATAATCGACCTCAAGAGAAGTAATATAATAGTCGTGGGGATCAAGATAAGTAGCATAGCAACAAGATTCTTATCCAGCTAAAGTAAAGGCTGAGTCGTATTTTTTACTAGAATTTCTCCATGCTGATACTGTAGACCCGAGGTTCCTCAAATAGTTCTTTTTTCTGACTTTTCAAAAATATGCAATCATTTTCATATTTGGATTATTGCCTGATGCCATTGTATTCCTTGTGGCTCAAATAAATTTGTACAATCAACAAAATTTTTAAGTATGTTTAGCAATTTTTCAAGAACTTTCCATTGTTTCTAAGCATACAGGTTTTGAATGATCACTGCAATATGAAATGAGAGCCGTCTATTGTTCAAAAATTTTTGAAAGAATATGATACTGGCTACCATCTGGTTTGTATATCCTGAATAAATCTGTGCTGTGGTAATTAAATCTAGTGATATTCTTCAAACTGGAAATAGCTTGGGACGGAGTATTAAATATGTTTTTGTAGACCTACGATTTGTTTGCACATGGATATATTTTTTTACGTTCTTTGTTCAAATATGGCATCATTGAGAACCAGTGTCAAAGAGTGTAAAAAGCAGGGGTAATTTCTGGAATCCTGCTTGTGTAATCCCTGCAGCCATATTAGGTGCATTATCCCTTACTATAACATGAATTTATTAGCAGGAATATTGAATTCTTCCATAACATTTTGATGACAATCACTTATATTAGATGCTGTGTGAGATACGTGAAAAGGTGGAACTCGAAGGATAGCATTTATATTCAATAGCTCCAATTATTACAAGCCCACAAGGCAAATATTTCACTGCACACTAACTTACGAGTTCACGGGTATTTAATTATCAAAACATATTACATAACATGACTAACGGAAAACATTGCCAAATGTCTGCCTGTCTGAAAATCCTAACATGATATCTTAGACTCTACGTAAA
>JABUQX010102362.1:0-5000 GCA_015478945.1 Trachelipus rathkii | reverse complement strand
TAAACTGTCACTATGTTCATAAATTAAAGTTTGTATAGTCTTTCAAAGAGTCGTTCAGTACCTTATTTTAAGACACGCCCCTAGTATATATGTTAGTATAATAAGAATATTCGCTATACCGCCAATTCACGATCTGAAATATCCGCATCACAATTATTAAACGCGGATGTGTGATGTTTATATTGAAATGTGGTAATCGTCATTATATTTTTCCAGTGTTTGATTAATTTTTTGAATAGTATATTATTATTTTTCTATATTATTATTATTTATTATTATTTAATATATATATATATATATATATATATATAAATATACTATTTATATATATATATATATATATATATATATAATAGATATTAATATATAATATTTATATATATATATATATACTATAATTAATATATATATATAATAATACTCAACATACATATAATATCCCGAAATTCCCCCACAGCAAGGCACACTCTCACAAAAAGATGGAGCAAATCTCCCTATCTAGATTTAAAGATCCGGGCATCATCGGATAATCAGAATACAAACATAGATTTTTCGACCTCAAGAAACTCTAATCCCCTAACTCTGACCAAAGATGCTTAACAGAGCACTGTAGAAACTGTTAGAATCGCCTGCTTCTGAGGTGCCCCATTCAAACTCTCTACAGATCACAATATCAGATTCATCCTTCCACTAGAAACCTGTGGCTCCGACCCTGTGATGAGAGGTTTCTGGGTTTTCTGGAAATGACTCGATCCCCCCAAATAAGGCGTGAGCCCTGGGAGCAATCTATAATACTATATATATAATATATATATAATATTATATATATAATATATTATAATATATATATATATATATATCTATATGTATATATATTAGACAATTCAAATATATATATTTTTTTTATTTTAATAAAAAAATATATAATATTTGAGTTGACTTTTCCAACAGCATTATACTCGCCAAACACTTTTAAGAAAATAAAAATTCTCACAATTTTGCTTAATTAATAATAAAAAAATTATTTTTCGCTGTCTATATTAATTTGTTTTCTTTTTTAATAAAAATCAAAAAACAAGGTGAAAAACGATAACTTCAAAAGCAAACAGAGAAATAGTAATAAACATCCAAAATAATTTCAACAAAGTTTTAATGAGAGAGTTCAAACGAATTACTTGTGTTGAAAACTAAAATAAATAGTTGACAGATAAAAAAAATTCACGAACGACTTTATATATATATATATTATATATATATATATATAAGTTAATTTATTATATTATATATATATATTATAATTTATATATATATATATATTAATATATATATAATATAATAATTAATATATATATTATAATATATATATTATAATATATATATATTAATAATAATATATATATAATATTATAATATATATATATATATATATATATATAGAGATGTTAAATATTGCATATTAATTCGAAAATTATCTTAGATGCAATAAGATGAAAGAACAATTTATTGGAAGGTAAAGGTAATTTATCTGCCTTCTCCGGGATTGAACCACCGCCATTTAAATGAATGAGTCACAGGAGATTTTACCTCTCCATCAGCGCGTGGCTCAACCTGAACTCCGGTCGCCTGAGTTAGCTTTACAATTGTTCTGAATCCACTTTTTTGGTTGTGAATGCGTCCAGTGGTAAGAGCATCGGGATATAATTGTCCTTCATTTCGCAACATGCGGTTGTTCAACCCGGAGAAGCAGTAATTCTTTACCTTCCCATAAATTGTTCTTTCTTTATTTACAATTTATATATATTATAATATAATATATATATATATATATATATATTATAAGTATTAATATTATAATATAATAAATATATATATATAATATATATATATAAAGTTGGAAAACAGTTGGATCTCGGCTGTGAAGGTCCATTTTCTGGCTCTCCTAGATCTCCCGACATCTACTCCAATAATTTTTTCCTTTGAGATTTGTTAAAATATTATTACAAATAACATACTCTGAGTGAAGCATTGCTGATTTAAAAGCAGGAATCTCAGCTGCAATTCAACAACATAATGTGGAAATGCTGGTGCGTACATGGCAGAATTTGAAATATCGACTGAATGTTTTGAGAATCACTAACGGTGATAAATTGTGATTTGTAACATTGTCAACTTATGTGAACAAATGTGGTATATAAAGATATTTTAAATTCTTTATCTCAACTCCTATAGATTTGCACAAAATTAATACTTATATGTTATGTGAAGGAATGTTGTCCAGAAAATTCATCGGTACCACCCCTATATATATATATATATATATATATATATATATATATTAATATATATATATAATATAATTATTAATATATTTATAATATTAATAATAATATATATATATAATATTTGATTCTATATGTATATGATATAATTATATTTATATATATTATATATATATATATAACCTTCCTGCTCCCCCTAAATTCATGGTTACCTAAACTTGCCAAACATTTCATGCTTTATCCTCTGATCATATTCTAATACTAATTAAAATTCAACACAAACCCCCACCCCCCCCACACCCTTACACACACATCCTTGAAAAGAAAATATACTAACTATAAGAAAACGAACTGGCAAGCTTACACTGACTTCATGTAACAGGAACTCCAATTCTTTCAAACAGCTAACTTTATATCTCTTGTCAAAGCAATACAACATTCTAAAAATAATTCAATTAAACATTCAATATTCAATTGAATTCAATTCAATTCAATATTTATTCAATATTCAATAAAATATTCAATAAACATTCAATGAAACATTCATTCTAAAGGCATCCAGGAAATATATCCCCAAAGGATATCTCAACTTTTCACCAGAAATATTTTTAGACTCTTTAATAAAACAAAGAAACTCCCTCCGTCAAAACAGACAATCAAACTTAGATCAAATAAATCAGATCACTGAACTTAACAATGGAATTAATAACCTAATTAACTCAAATAAGAATAAAAATTGACAACCATGCACCCAAACTTTCAATCATAAAACCCAACACAACAAAACTATTCCGAACAAAAGAAAAATCCACACTTCACAAACACAACCCCCACGAACCAACGAAGCCATTTTCAAACAAAATAAAAAAATCCCAAGAACCAAAAATTAAAGCAATATTATTATGTCAAACTACTTTAAAATTAGCCATAAACCTACAACACCCAACAATAGATTAACAATTATAACGACTTAGAAAGTTATAGAACAATCAAGAATCCTCTCCATTCTCAACACCATCAGAAACCTAAAGAACTCACATGCAGTAAGGTCCACACATAATATTTAAGCTTTACCTCAAGCATCTCAGAGGAACTCTAACGCCACAGCAGCAGCAGCAGTAATAACCCAAATATTCAACACTGATTGCCAAATCATTCTAAAAACAAGCACACATATTGTCCATACTAAAACCTAATAAATCTACCAGAATTCCTTCTTCATGTAGACAGATATTACTACTTTCTATTATATCTAAACTAGAGATTTTAATCCTGAATAGAGTATCCTCCTCTCAGATACACAACATGGTTTCAGACCAAAACACTCCAGGAGGAGCGTCCTAGTTTCGTGAAAGTTTGAAAATCGATTTTTTAATGCTGTTAACTGCATTTTAAATCAGTGAATTTGCATTTCCTGCTCTCTATTTTGTGGTTTCAATAACATAAATACATATTCAAGTTTATAATGTGAAATAGACAACTAAATAACCAGGTCACCGACCTAATCTCTTACGTTTACCATTATATATATATAATATTATAATTATTATATATATATATATATATATATATATATATATATATATACTATATATATATTATATATATATATATATTTATATAATATTATATATATATATATATATATATCATATATATATCTTTACTTTACATATAATATATATATATACAGTAGGAAAAAAATATTTCAATATTTCACTTTTTCAATACGTTTGAATTTTTGGAAAAGTGAAAAGTTGATATATATTTTTTCTACTCGTCCCGAATCAACATTCAAATTCAGGGCTTGTACAATCCGGCAGATGCATCTTTTTACTTGGTTTTGGTATTTTTGAGAATATTCTTTATGCAAATTTTTTAAAATTTAAAAAATATTGTTGGGGAGAAAATTTGGTCACACTGAACAAATCCAAAAATTATTATGCATTAATAGCAAAAGATATATCTATATTTATAAAAAATGTGCATCGTCTCCCCGACCTTGCATATGCCTGAAAATTTCATCCACTTCTGCATACGTAAGAGGGAAAAAAAAATAAGATTTTTTATTTCCGCCATATATTTTCATTTTAAAAATCCAAAAAAAAAGTGTGTTTTGAAATTCGGACACACGCTGAGCACAAAACTCGAATATCAATTCGAAAAGCATTTCATGCATTATTGTAGGTAATGGACCCATCTATGCGTATTTCAAGATTTAAGACATTTCCAGATGAATTTGGAAGTTTATATTAGAGATAATAAAAAAACATGGGTCTTGAAAAATTGAAAAGTGTCTGAAAGATTCAAATTGAATTAAAGGCATAGGATATAAACTTTTAAAACGAAGTTATTAGTGTTTGGCAAAAGACGCTAACAAGGTGAAGATATTATGTAGAATTTATAATCGGCTGAAAATTACAAAATTTTATGTCTAGTTTAACAGGGGGCGAAAATTGCGGCTGAGCGTTACCGATTATTGGATCTTCCCCTAAAAATTTAAGTAAATTTAAGAGTACCGTTAAAAAGACATAAAGATGCAATGACAACAAATTTGAGCATATCTTCCCTTTCTTATTCATATGGTATAACGTAATTACCATGCAATTTTTTTTATTTATTATCAAAACAGTCCGTGCGCTATCTTTTTTTTTTTTTTTGGCACCATAATGTTAGAGCGAATAGTGGTCATCAGATTATAATTAAATTCAATAATAATAT
>JABUQX010102360.1:0-10273 GCA_015478945.1 Trachelipus rathkii | reverse complement strand
ATATATATATATATATATATATATATATATATATATATATATATATATATATATATATATAGTTATAGTTATAGTTATAGTTATAGTTATAGTTATAGTTATAGTTATATATATAGTTATATATATTTAGGTATAGGGTATATATTGTATATATATATATATATATATATATATATATATATATATATATATATATATATATATATATATATATATATATATATATATATATATATATATATATATATATATATATATATATATATATATATATATATATATATATATATATATATATATATTGTCATGAGTCTGATGACTCATGGCATCTATTTTGATCAACCTTCCAATTTTTACGAAGCAGAAAAGTGTCCAGGCTAAAAGAAAAACTCATTATCTCTCAAAAGAAGTTCGGGTAAACAGTTGTGTTAAATTCCAGCTTAAAAGTGTCTGAGTTATAAGGATTTATTACAAAATTGTGATTGCCGACTTTATAAGGATTTTACTAAGTAATAATTGTCAACTTTCCAAGGATTTATTTACGAAGTGTGATTCCAGCTTTATAAAGGACAAATTCTCCCAAAAAATTGGGAGCCGAGGTTGGACCCGAGCTTAGAGCCGAGTTCAGAGTCGAGTCTAGGACCCAGTAGGTAGATAGGATTGATATTAAAAATACTTAATTATTCATATTATTTATTATATATAAGAAAAACCAGCATTCGTGTCTCTCAATCCCTTTTGTCTCTTATTTTCACCGTAACAGGAAAAGTCCTCTGTAAAGGAACGCAACCTTGCCTCCCTCATAGAAAGGAGACGCAACAAACAAAAATCATATTTCATATCACGGATGGACCCCACATTATATTACACTGGTGGCTCGTACAAAAATTTGCAAGAGGACAAATCACTGGTGGTGGACGAGAAGGGAGGACAATAAGGGAATTAATAAAGGTGAGGAACATTCTTTTGTTGGTTTTGTTTTGGTTTCAAAAGAAAAATAATTTTTTTTTATATATATATAGGGTATTGTTTTTTTTGGTGACATAATCGAATTTTTTTTTTTTTTTTTCAAATTGAAGGTATACTTTGTTTGGTTTTTTTTGAAACAGTAGGAATTAATAACAAGTTTTGTTGGTTCTTTGTTATTAAACAGATTTTAGTTGTATATTAAGGAAGGTTATAAAGTTCTTTTTTTATCTTTTTCTTTTGAATATATTTTTGGCCGTGATTTTCTTTTCTTTTGTCCAGGGTTACTGACAATTGTAAGGAAGAGGGAGGAGGAACAAATATTTCTCTCTTCTTGGAAATTTTCGCGGTCAATTGTAGCAAAGGAGGAATCTCGGATCATTAAGGAACTTATAGAAGAACATAAGGAGAATTTTTGTATTTTCTTACTCCGGTTTGGAGAAATAAAGGGTATTTTATATATATATATATATATATATATATATATATATATATTATATATATATATATATATATATATATATATATATATATATATATATATATATATATATATATATATATATATATATATATATATATATATATATATATATATATATATATATAGATTTTTTTTGTGTTGGTTGTTAATATTTATTTTTTTCATTTTGATTTATTTAATTAAAATGGGAAACTCAGATAAAGAACAAGGAGATAAGGTTAATATGGAGGAAACCAAGCAGCCCACCGAGAAACTAAGTGCAATTGAGCACTTGGAAGGATTCCAAGTTGCCATAACAGAAGATGAAAATCTAGATGTCGATCGAATGACGACAGTATTGAAAGGGATATTGCAGGCTCTGGAAAGCAGAAAGGAACCCCCAAAAGTAGAGCAGAAAAGTGAGGTAACAGAGGTTACAAATACAGGACAGAAGATTGAACCTGTAGGAAATCTCAATATAAAAAATAGAGTGAGGATCGAGGATCAGGCCTACCAAAAATGGAGGCTGACCCGTGATCAAAGTGTTAAGAAAAGGGATATACCAAAGAAGGCACCACGGTATGAAACAGATGAGGAAAGTAGCTCAGAGAGGGCAACAAGTGACCCATTTGATGTGACGAATGAGCATAGCAGCAACAAGCCAAAGAGGAAGAATAAGAAAAGGAGAAGGAGGGCGGAAAGAAAATACACCTTCGATGGAAGCTCTACAGCGGAAGATGAAACAGAAGAAGCTGAGAGTGAATTGGACCAGGGAGGAAAAAAATGGCTCAAAAGGCTAATAGAATTGGAAGAGTCAGGTGTGGAACATACTAAGGCAGTGAGTAAGATATTTATCGTTTTGGCCGGTGAGATGGTGGAGGTGATGAAGTCATTTAGGAGGAGTAATATAAAGGCTGTGAAACCTTTAAAGTATGGGAAGGAAAAAGTCCAGAAATTTGAGGCATTTATAGAGCGATATGCCAAGGAACAACTGGGTAAAGACAAAAGTCGTTGGGCTGTAGAACTCAGAAATTTCTTAGAAGGTCCGGTACTAAGGACATACTATAGTATATACAGGGCTAAGGTTAAATATACCACCATAGTGGCTAGATTAAAAAGCTGGTGCAAGGAGGAAAAAGAAACCGAACAGATAGATTTACAAAACGAGTTTTGGAGATTAGAGATGCGGAAAAATGAAAAAGTGGCTGAGTTTGCGTTAAGGGTGCAAACCACTTACGAGGCAGCCACTAAAGAGGAAGATAGGGACAAACAAATATTGAAGAAACAATTTTTGAATTGTCTCCCGAAAAAGATGGCAAGGAGATTTAGAATAAGAATGGGAAATGAGAAAGAAAGCCTTAAAGTAAGGTGGAAAGATGTGCTAAACTGGGCACAGGAGGAGGATGACCTGGATGATCAGGAGGAGGAATCAAAGGATGAAGGGATACCAATATGGGCCACACTAAATGGAGAACCAAACACAAAGGGTACATACGCAGATAAAGTGCGCTATGGAAGGCCAGTGTATCAGCAGAAAACGAATACAAGGGAATACACCAGGCAAAATAATGGAAGATATGACAATGAGGAAAAAAGATGTTACTGGTGCAACAGGGTAGGACATTTTAAAAGGGAATGTCGAAAATATAATGGGTGGTGCTTAGGATGTGGGAGTAATGAACATCGGACTGCAGAATGTGGATTCAGAAGAGGGTTCAGACAACAAGAACAAGGTTACAGAAGACAAGATCAACAGGACACGGGCGGACAAGGGCAAAATATTGGGAGGCCCTTTGAAAAAAAATGTTTTTTGTGTGAAGAAATAGGACATTGGAGAGAAACTTGTCCCTTAAAAGAAGAAATGGCAGAATGGATAAAGAGAAAGAAGACACAAGCAACTTCGGGAAACGAATTAGCTCCACCGGCTCCGGGACCGGGCAGGAGCGAAGCCCCAAAATAGACCACTGTTTAGGAACCAGCCCGGCTATTCAAGGTGATGCAGTATTGGATCCAGAAGCAGAGGAGTTTATAAGCAGGAAACCTCAGGAAATTAGGAATGCCTTACCACAACGAATACCCAAAGGAAGAGGAACAAGCACAGTGAATTCGACGACTGGCATATACCATGCCATAAGTAGGACAACCATTGAAGGTAAGCAAGGCATTAATATTACTCCTTTGTTGAAATTTATTATAAAATTAAATAATGTTGAAATGACAGCCATTATTGATTCAGGTTCGCAATATTGCATCATAGGCCAGGAACAATTCAGAAGGATCCAGAATCCCGAAGTTTTAGAAAAGGTAATGAGGTTACGAGGAGTAGGTGACCCTCAAATGGTTGTGGAGTCCCACCAAACAGCAAGATTAAGGGTTTCAATTGAGGACATCAATTATGGTACAGCAGATTTCATTGTGGTAGAAAGGTTAAAAGAAGGTACGATTTTAGGAATGCCATTTTTGGTACAGAATAAAATTAAAATTGACATAAGAAATAGCTCTTTCACAAGGTATGGTGACCAAGATACAAAGGAACAAGTCTACTTTTCAGAAAAGTAGGGGAATTGTGTAAGGACGGTAATATCCCTGCCAGTGTATACTACAGAAGAAGTGAAAATTACAACAAATGATTGGGTTCCAGTAAAAGCTACTTGGATTTCAAACCAGATTAAACCCAGAGAAGGGAGGTATTATGATATGAAACCAGAAGAACTATTGGTCGAAGGAGAAGAAAATAATCGAAGAGGTTATAATAAAAGATTCAAAATACTACCAGGATTGGTAAAATGGAATATAAAAGAAGGTACTATATTAATCAAGAAACTTGTACCAGGACAAATAAGATTTGGGAAAAAAGAAAAAATAGGAATAGCCCATCTAATATTGGATGAAGAGGTCCTCCAAAAATATGACAATAGAGGATATACGATAAACACAATGGTACAAGGAACAGGAAGACAAGGGACCATCGAGGAGGAATGGACAAAGGAAAAATTAGAAAAAGAAATCACATTCATGGAGGAATTAACACAGAACAGCGAAAGGAAACAATAGAGGTATTATACAGGCAAAGAGGTGTATTTAGCAAGAGTGACTCAGATGTGACAACAACGTCGATGACACCATATAGGATTCGGCTACACGATTATACCCCCATCTACCAAAGGGCAAGAAGATTTGACCAAAGGACAAATGAAGAAATTGAAAAACAGGTTCAAGAATTGTGTTTAAAGGATATTGTGGAGCCATGTGCCGCTGAATGGAGCTCCCCAGTAGTACCTGTTAGGAAGAAGGATGGGACACTTCGTCTATGCATAGATTATAGACGCATAAACAAAGTAACAGAAGCAGACAGGTTCCCAATGGCCAACATTTCGGAAACGATCTTCTCGTGTCAAGGGGTGCAATATTTTTCCTGTTTGGATCTTGTCAAAGGGTACTATCAGATGAAATTAGAAGAGGATAGTAAGGACTTTACTGCATTTTCTACCGTTAGTGGCCAATACAGATTCAAAAGGCTGAGTTTCGGGTTAAAGAATGGACCAGCAGCATTCCAGAGGGAGATGCAGAGGATACTAACAGGATTCAGCCGAGACAAGGTGGTGGTATATGTGGATGATGTCCTCCTGATATCAAAGGACTTTAAGGAACACTTACGGCTGATCGAACAGGTCCTACAACGGTTCTCCGAAACCAACGTCAAAATTAAAATCAGCAAGTGCAGCTGGGCACAAAAGGAAATTAAATTTTTAGGACATATTCTCAGTAGGACTGGAATAAGGAAGCTCCCAGAATTTATGGATCAAGTAGACAAGTTGGAAAGACCAACTAACATAGGAGAACTCAGGCGGTACCTAGGAATGATTAACTTCCAACGTAAGTTCATTAAAAACTGTTCAGGAGTGGCAGCACCTCTTAGTGCTCTGACAGGAGGAAAAAGAAAGGATAAGATCGAATGGACAGAAGAAAGGATTCAGGCTTTCGAAAGCTTAAAGAAACTGATGAAAGAATCTGTAGAGCTGGCATTCCCGGATTTCACAGAAGGTAGTCCAAAATTAGAGCTTTATGTAGATGCCAGTGGATTTGGTATGGGTGCAGGTCTGTGTCAGCAACAAAAAGAGGATAAAAGGGTAATAGCTTATAATTCTCATTCATTTGATGCGTGTGAAAGAAGAGCATCCACCATAGAGAGGGAATTGTTGGCTATCAGGTGGGGAATCAAGAGTTTCCGTCCATTTTTGTTAGGTCAGGAGTTTATATTATACACAGATCACCGCCCACTGGTGTACCTCCACACAATGAAGTTGGTAGACAGTAAGTTGGCTCGTGTCTTGGATGATTTAACAGTACAGCTTTCAAATCCATTATTTTCCGGGAAAGGAAAACATCTTTGCTGATACATGGTCTCGTTGTCAAAGGAATCAAGAGGAAGAAACCGATGTCATAAATCTAGAGGCCCTACCAAGAGGTCTAGAGGTAGTCAGGTTGGTACCAGGAGGTGCTGATTCCTTGTTTTTGAGCTTGCAGGAAGTTTTAAAAAGGGAACAACTACAGAAGAAGGACCACCAAGAATTAAGGAAATTCCTACTAGAGGTCTTGATAAACAACAGGAAGATGTATGGGTTGGATAAACAACCCAAATCACTCAAATATTTAAAAACCATCAGTATTTCAGGAAGGGAACCAATCCCAGAAGTATTACTGGCAGCTAGCGATGAGTTCAACTTGAAGATCTGGCTGCATCACGGGACTTGTTGTTCAGTTGTATATATGGGACCCAAAGCAAGGAAACGAGAAGATTTAAAAAACATCCACATTCAGGTATTAGGAGGAACTCATTTCAATCCATTAAGAGATAATGGCATGTTCCAGGTAAATAAGGATGATACAATAGTAGACGAATTGGCAATCGAAGACCAAGAGGTACCATCTGAGGAAGAAAATGAAGGATTCATGGACAGTGAAGAAAGTGAGGCAGAAAATTTATTACAACACCCACCAGAAGAGGGACTAGGGGTAAACCTATTAATGAAGGAAAGAGGACACCAGTCTCGGTTAAGTTGCAACCACAAGTTATCAGGAGTTGCATGGCAAGACATTTCCATTGGCGAAACATCTAGGTGTGCCTTTTTAGATACAGGATCTGTCATTAGTTTGGTCCAGGAAACTGTCATCAGGGAGTTGGAACCATTTGGACTTATTTTGAGGAAATGGAGTGTGGACATCACATTAAATGGGATCACCACCAAAATTGTTGAATGCACCACAGCAGTAGCTATCAGGATAGATACACGCTACAGGAAAACAGTATTACCATTGGTAGTTGTTAAGGATGGGTTCATTCCGGCATGTTTTCTTTTGGGAATGAATTACTTGGTGGAAACAGAAGCGATTCTGGACTTTGGAGAAGGCATCATCGCACATGGGGATGATGAGGATCAGGTTAGTGATGGTTTTCTTGTTAATGTGTATAATGTAATAGCGTGTGATAATAATAGGATTGACAATATCATAACATTAAACGAAATAATGACATTACAGGAAAGATCTAAGGTGATAAAGGAATTGAAGAAGAGGGTTAAGAATAAAAACAAATTCTTAAAACGGATGTGTCATTAAAGGAATTTTATAGATATAAGGAGGATCTATTAATGAACGATGCTATATTAGTTAAAAGGATGAAGAACGACAAGTTGTGTGCAGTAATAGGATTTAAACAGATGGTCAGTATTTGTGTAGTAATACACCGAAACATGGCACACATAGGACAAGGAAAACTAACAGACTTGATGGCAAGATACGTATGGCATCCAAAAGGTCATACTATAATCCAGGAGGTATGCAGGACATGTCCTACTTGTCAGCTCAAAATAGACCACAAGGTAATATTCCCACCAGTTTGGAAAATCCAGGTTGCTAATCCCTTTGAGTTGGTGGCAATTGATGTAATGGCCATGCCAAAAACAAGGAGAGGAAATGTTGCTTGTCTAGTGGCTGTGGACCACTGCAGCAAATGGGTCTCAGTCAGACCACTAAAGGACAAGTCAGCTAGAAGTGTCACGGGGGCATTCGAGGATCAAATGTTGCCAACATTTTTGAAACCCCCATACAAGGTTTTAACAGATAATGGGGTGGAATTCAAAAGTAACAGGTTTAGGGACATGCTCAAAAGGTACAACATAGATCATATATTCAGCAGTCCTTATAAGCCATCTTCAAACGGGGCAGAGCGTACGAACCGTACGTTTGCAGAGTTTCTGAAGAACATAGTGACAAAGGACCAGGAGTGGGATGACTGCTTACCCAGGGTGGTTATAATTTATAACAACACAAAACACTCAGAACTTGGAATGACACCAGCCGAGAAACTACTAACTCAAACACATAAGGAGGGAAAGGTGTTGCCGATCTCTATGGAAGAGCAAAGCAAATGGAAGGAAGGACATCCAAACTGGCTCCCCTATGCAGTAGGAGTTAAGGTCAAAAGGAAGATTATTTCGGCAGATCGGTCCTTGGAGAAAAAACTAGGTGAAAGATATGAAGGGCCATTCACGGTTGTCAAAGTAATAGCTGGTGGAATGACATATGATGTTGAGGGTCAAGGTAAAACTATGAGGGTCCACTACGCACATTTAAAAGTATGGGCAGACCCACCAGATTACCTCAGGCAGTATTTTGAGAATGAAAAAGGTGAAGTCCATCCACACAATGAATATAGGGCTGAAATAACAACAGAGGATGAAATAGAGGAAGCACCAGCAGGTATCATATATAGTACGTTCCCAGAGAGAGTAAAAAAGAAAAGAAAGGGTAGGACTGAAATCAAGGAAACATGGGACCTTTTACAATTGGCCATGGGTAAAACAAGCCATAAAAGAGATATTGGAATTCAAACGGAGTATTTAGGAGAAGATAAGGAAACACAAACAGAGGCAGAACCTATGCCATCTCCTATAGATACTAGTGATCTATTGGATTGGGTGGATTCAGCACCAGAGGATGCAACTTCAGATGCGGGATTTGATCTACAGAGTTTCGAAAGAGAGTTAAGGTTCCCTAATAACAGTTACACCATAGGTATAACCATTTCAGACGCTACTGAAGAGGAAGAGGAGGTTCTAGGTAGTATAACTCCGGTACATGATGAGGATATACAGGTAGATAATCATGTTACAAGTAATTTAAATATCCCTTTTTATAATTTCAGATCCATTCATGAGGAACTAAGAGAAGTTGGTGAGGATCCTGAACAAATGATGTTGGCTGATAGATCAGAAGGACAAGGAGGAACCCAACAAGGATCGGAGATTGAACATCGGCCAATGACACGGTCAAGAGGGTCAGCTCCAGATCTTCCGAATGTACAAAAAAGGGTATTGGAGTATGAAAGGAGGGCTGAGGAGAGAAGGGCGTCTAGTGGAAACTAGGTGAGTTTACTACTCTTGTTTATATTATTATTGATTTTTTTTGTTTGTTTTATGGGATGTTTTCCCCTTCTTTAAAGATTGGGTTTCCAATCTTGAAGGGGTGAGTAGTGTCATGAGTCTGATGACTCATGGCATCTGTTTTGATGAACCTTCCAATTTTTACGAAGCAGAAAAGTGTCCAGGCTAAAAGAAAAACTCATTATCTCTCAAAAGAAGTTCGGGTAAACAGTTGTGTTAAATTCCAGCTTAAAAGTGTCTAGTTATAAGGATTCATTACAAAATTGTGATTGCCGACTTTATAAGGATTTTACTAAGTTGTTATTATCAACTTTCCAAGGATTTATTTACGAAGTGTGATTCCAGCTTTATAAAGGACAAATTCTCCCAAAAAATTGGGAGCCGAGGTTGGACCCGAGCTTAGAGCCGAGTTCAGAGTCGAGTCTAGGACCCAGCTTCAAAAATTGGTTGCTGATCGAGCCCAGAAGCGAGGACAAGTCCGATAAGGTCACGACCAGATATAAAGGCCAAGGCTGCAATTGATAGCCAACTAAGGTTCCAGCAAAAGTTAAAGGCCCAGGTTAACCCTAAGTTAGCCACTGAAATTTAGATCAGACCACGGAAGATTACTAAGGTCGAAAGTACACACAGGTCGTGTGTCAGTTGGATCAGGTCATTCAAAGGAGTAACGAGCAACTTCCGAGGGATCATTCGTCTGAATAGCGACTTTTAAAGGAAGTATTGCTCTTGTACCTTTTATAAACAATTTGAACTGAATTTGTAAATAATAAACTTAATCCGGATTTATATTGTATATATATTTTGTTGTCTATATAAATATATTCTATATATTATATATAAGATATATATATATATATATATATATATATATATATATATATATAATATATATATATATATATTATATATATATTTTGTTGTCGAAATAAATTGGTGTGTAATACTTAGCTTAGGTAGTAATAGGGTGTATAAATTAAAACTAAAAGCCATAGGTAGTTAGGATTGATATTAAAAATACTTAATTATTCATATTATTTATTATATATAAGAAAAAACCAGCATTCGTGTCTCTCAATCCCTTTGTCTCTTATTTTCACCGTAACAGGAAAAGTCCTCTGTAAAGGAACGCAACCTTGCCTCCCTCATAAAAAGGAGACGTAACAACAAACGATTCCATTTCACTGATTCATTTCACTGGTGGCTCTTACATTATTTACAATATATTATATATATATATATAATATATTATTATATATATATATATATATATATTATATAATATATATTATATATATATATATATATATATATATATATATATATATAATATATATATATATATATATATATAAAATATATATATATATATATATATATATATATATATATATATATATAT
>JABUQX010102359.1:0-62478 GCA_015478945.1 Trachelipus rathkii | reverse complement strand
TATTATTTATATATATATATATTATAAATATATATATATGTATATATATTATATATATATTTATGATTATTTTTTAGTGAGGGGATTGGTAGAGAGATTTGCAGGGTGTGTAAAAAGGAGGGTTTTGAAAGTAAACGTAGATAAGATGTAAGGTTATGGTTGTGAGTGAGGAAACAGTCCCAACAGAGTTCGTGAAAGTTATGTGTGTGTGGCAGCTGGGGCAGTGAGTCTGGGAGGTTTAAATACTCATTAGGGTATGTGTTGGGACAAAAGTGAGAAAGGGAAAACGGATGATTGCAGGATTGTAGTAAGAATGTGTGAATGGCAGGGAAGCGTGGCTGGTGGCAATTAAGAAAAAAAATCGTTGGTGAATGTAAAAAGGACTAAGTCTTGAGTTTGCTAGAGTCTTACACATGAGGGTATGTTGTTAGCCTGTGTTATTGTATGGGGTAGTGAGATTGGTCTTGGAATAGAAGAAGTATAGTCGAGGAATTCTAAGTTCAAGTTGTGTTCGAGATGAAACATTTAGGAGTGCCATGCTAAGGTTAGTGAGAAGAATTAAAAAAGCATGAGGAATGAAACGGTATTAGAGGAATGTGTGGTGTGGAAGAAAGGGTAAAGTGAGGAGAATAAATGAAGATATGGTTGACTGTTGGTTTGTTTGTGTCATGTGGAAAGGTGAGTGTGTGTTGGGGGGGGGGGGGGGGTGTGGGGGGGTGGGGTGGTGTGTTTGATATGGGTTTGGGGGGTGGTGGGGGGTGGGGGGGGTTTTTTGGTTGGGGGGGTTTTGGGGGGGTTTTTTGATGGGGGGGGGTGTGGGGGGGGGGGGGGGGGGGGGCGGCGCGGGGGGGGTGGGGGGGGGGGGTTGGGGGGGGGGGGGGGGGGGGGGGGTAGAGGGGGGGGGGGGAGCGGGGGGGGGGTGGGGCGTGGGGGGGTGGGGGGGTGGGGGGGTGGGGGCGAGCAAGTGGTAAGAGTGATCTGCGGGGGAGGGACATCGTTGGGGGAGGTTTGGTTTGGGCGCGGGGGGGGGGGGTACAGGTCGGGCGGAGGTTCAGGAGGGGAGGGGGGGGGGGGTGGTGGGTGGGGGTGGGGGCGGTAGGGGTTGGGGGGGGGGTGGGGGGATTGGTGGGGGGGGCTGGGGGGATTCTTTTTTAAGCCCTGGGGCGGGAAGGCAGATTTTGGCCGAGGTGCGAAAATTGTTTGGGGGGGGGGGGGGGGTGGGGGGGTGGGGGGGGTGGGGGTTTTTTTGGGAGGGGGGTGTTGAGGGGGGGGGGGTTTGTTGGGGGGAGTTTAGTGTGCGGTTGTTTTGGGGGTTGGGGGGGGGGGGGTTGGGGTTGGGGGGCTGGGGGGGTGGTGTGGTTGGTGGGGGGTTGGGGTGGGGGTTGGTGGGGGGGGGGGGGGGTGGCGGGGTGGTTTGGGGGGGGGGGGGGGGGCGGGGGGTTTGGTGGGGTGGGGGGGGTGTTTTGGGGGGCGGTTTTTGGGGGGGGCGGCGGTGGGGGCGTGTGCCGGTTTGGGGGGGGGGTGGGGGGGGGGGGGGGGGGGGGGGGGGGGGGGGGGTGGTGGGGGGGGGGGGCGGGGGGGGGGGGGGGTTTGGGGGGGGGGGGGGTGGGGGGTGGGTTAAAAAGCGATGTATAGGTGTGGCGGAAGTGTGTGGGGATGGCTGCCCCCATTCCGCGGCAAGAAAGAGAAAAGTGGATTGAAGGGCATCCAAATTGTTCTGAACAAGAGAAAATGTGAGTTTTGGTAGAGGCGAGAACAAAGGTGTATAACAGGAGTGAATGGCGGGGGAAATTGTGAGGGGTGGTATGGTTGTGGGCCCACCTGGGCAAGGGATGAACATTACACTCACTTGACGATTAACCATAGTGAGGGTCCATCTCCGCTGGTCCATGCAAGCTTTAGAAGGGGGGTGGATTTTTCTGACACCCCTTGCGATGAGTTCTTCTGTAATTATGGTATGAAGGGGGCGGTAAGGGCTGGGCTTTTTTCGACTTTTGTCAAACATAATAACTGCTTTTTTTGTTTTTTTTTTTCCCCGATGTCGTCACGCACTTACTATCATATACTGCTGGAAACAATGGAAGATAAGAAAGAAAGAAAGAATAATATTCTGAGATAATTGAAATTGACGTTTTTGAATAAGGTGAGTTGGAGCTTCAAGGATTGATTTGTATTCGGGGTTTTTGACTAAGATGGTTGGATAAGGGGGTGACAAAAAGGGTTGGTTAAACAGGTGGTTTTGGGGTGTCGGGGGAGGAGAAAATGAAGAATGGTAAGGAAGGGTGATTGATTTTCTTCTCTGAGGAGAAAGAGGGTATGTATGTAAGACTAATACTTTTCTTCAAGACATCAGCAAAAACACAAGAGTATTTCCATATAGTTATACTTAGAAGGTTGGTGTAGGTAGAAGAATGGCTTAATCGATGTGAAAAGTATGATTAATTTGTGTTGAAGGTAGATGTTTGAAGTGGTGTATTAGATAATTCAGTGAGGGGGAGTGTTAGGAATGGGATTTAATCGGTCATTGGTCTGTTTCAGAACCGTAAAATTAAGATTAGTGGGGGTTTGGATAAAGAGAAGGGTGATAAGGAATGAAGTGGGTAGAACTAAAAGTAAAAAGTTAAGTGAACAAGATAATAAAGGGATAAGTATTTAAGAAGCGAGTTGCAAATGAATCATGTTTGAAATATATGTGAACATTATTGAACTGAACAATCTGGATCTGAAGCAAATGAGGAAGCGTTTGTTAGTAGTGCAAAGGAAATGTGTGGATGTGTTAAAGTAGGAAGTAAAAATGTTAACAGTGAGTGGTGGACAGAAGAGGTGATGCAAGCGATTTACAAAAGTAAAAAAGAAAGGCGTGACCAATTTTAACTACTTTCGCAATGATAAGATTTGTAGAAAAAAAAGAAAGGATTGTTTGGAATTATATAAGAAGAAAAAAAAGAATACTAAAAGATGCATACGTAGGAGGAATGTGAACAAGATGAAACTGAACGAATCTGGAGGCAAATGAAGGAATCGGTTGTTAGTAGTGCAAATGAAGTATGTGGATGTGCTAAAGTAGGAAGTAAGAATGTTAAGCAGTGAGTGGTGGAATGAAGAGGGTTTAAAAGCGGGTAAAAGTAAGTACAATAAAGTAAGGCTTTGGGTTGAATGTACTAAAAGCAATGGATGAAGTTCGAAGGAAAGATGTTTGGAATTATATAAGAAGGTAGGAAAACAGAATACTAAATGATTCATACGTAGGAGGTAAAAAAGAGGTAAATGTACAGTTTGTAATTAAGATGAATGGGGGACTACTTACAAAGTAATGGCAATAAGGGGGATCTGCTTAGGATAATGAATAGGGTGGTGCTTCGTAACTAATATGAGATGGTGTGAAGGAGAGTGTATAGGGAAAGACTTCGAAAAATTGCATAAACATTGGGCGTAATGAAAGAGGTTGATTCATCCATGGAGTAGGTTTGAAATGAGTGCAATAATGAAGAGGTGTTTCCTCGGGGGTGAGGTCACTAGTTAAGGGGAGTTTTTAATTTGATAAAATATTAAAAATTATTATTAAATTTATGATTCTAAACTGAGGTGTGTGAAGCATTAAAACAGATGAAAACTATTCTTTTTGTTGTTTTATCGGCGAAAAATATAATCTTTTTTTTTTTTGGCATTAATTTCTTTTTTCAAAAATTTGGACACTGATACAAATATCCTTCAAAATTTCTAGCGCCCGTAAAAGGTTGAAACTTAGAATGAACACATTCCAAGGCAACTTCAACCCAAGGTGAAAGGGCTATTTTCAAAAAACAACATCTCATAAAACGGACTGGGACACCCTCAGATGGATATTATTTCGCAACCACACATATTTCAATAAATTTGATTTTGTATATTTATTATTAAGTGAAAAGAATTTTTGTGTGAAATATGGTGTATATAACAGTAATAATATGGTAATGATAATTGTAATAGTAACGATAGTAATAATGAAAATGATGATAGTAATGATAATGTTAGTAATAAAGGTAATGTTGATAATACTAATAGTGATGGTAATGGTAATGATGATATTTATATTTGTAAATGTGTATTGCAATCTGTACTTTTTTAATAATATAATAAAAAAAATTGTATTTTTAATTTTTATTTAGTGTAGTTTGTTTATTTAAGAAAAAGCGCCAACCGATAGCTCAAGTGATTAGAGGGCAATTTCGCCAAAACAAAGGCGAGGGGTCCCAGGTTCGCAACTCGCCGGGGGGTGGGAGAAGGCGAACTGTTCTCCCCTTGGGCTTGGCCTTCGTCCTGGCTCTGGGCGACGTTTTAAAAAAACGATAAGTACACCTCCTTGATAAGGGCTCTGCTCGTGAGTAACGGTGTTTATCTAATGGGTAGAGCGAGAAAGTTGAAAAATGGTAAATCTGCAGGTATAGATGAAATTACTGGTGAAATGATCAAGAATGGATTCGAGATGGTGATTGATTGGAATTTGGAAGTTGTGTAAACCAAAGGCGTTTCATTTTTCGGTAGGGTAATAGTTCCAAAGGGATTGGAGAAGAGGCAGTACATGAACCCCCTTAACTTAAATAAGTAACTGTAAAGGAATTATATTGGAATTTAGTTTACTTGAGTGTTGTAGGGAAGATATATGTTTGGAAATTTGATCGGAGAGGGGAGGGTGCGTCGTGACTGAGGGACTGATTGGGTTGAAGAACAAGATTGCTTTTAGAATCAGATGTTGGTAGAGGATTGTGGATGCAAATCTTTAACATACATTTGAAGACAAATGAGAGGTAGAAAAAGATAAATTATATTTTAGGTTTTTATGGAAGTAAGAATAAATGTTTGTTGCAAAAGTTGATTGGTTTTTAATATTAAATTCGCGCGAGAATGATGGTAGGATGTGTTATGTTATTAGGTTATTGAAAAAAGATTAGAAGTGGGAGTGAAGGGGGGAGGTGTTAGAAAAAATGAATGAGGAATGGAAAGAGACGTGAACTATTTTTTTGTGCGCGGATTATTTTGGTTTTGTGTTCGGCGCATCTGAAGCGAGAGTCTTGGAAGGTGTTGTAAAAAGAAGGGGGTTGTGGAAAAGTAACGTAGATTAATAGTAAGTTATGGTTTGTTAATCAAAGCAGTTCTCGGGTGTGGGGTTTATGTTGGATGGTGAGGCAACTGAACAAGTTGTCCTGAGTTTAAAAAAAAAAATATTTAGGAATATTATGTTGATAGAAATTGAGCGATGAATGGCAGAAGTGTGTAGGAAAAGTTTGTGGATGGTTAGAAAGGCTGGCTTGGTGCAATTAAAAATCTCCTTGGTGGATGGAAAGAGAATAAGTCTGAAGTGCGCTAGGGTCTTAAACAAAAAAATGAGGAGTCATGTATGTTGTTACCTGTATTAATGATTAATGTATAGTAGTGAAACTAAGGTCTGGAATAAGTTGGGTATAAGATCTAAAGTAAATGGTGTTTCAGCAATGGGAAACAATCTTGGTGTGAGGGAAGAATTGATTAACATGTGGATTGATGTATTAGGGAGTTGGTGGTGGTTGTGAAAAAGGAGTCAAATGAGAAGAATAAAATGAAAGTACATTGAGATGGTTTGGTCATGGTAGAAAGGAATGAAATGATACTCGGGTTGTTTAAGTGATTATATGATGGTTGAGTCGTGCTGGGAAAATCGACCTTGGACTGGGAGACTGAGAGCAAAACTAGATTGAGTACAGTTGAGGAATGCCCTGGGAGGGAAAGGAATGTTTTGATTGGCCACGAGGTGCGTAGAAAGAAAAGGTTGCATCACATATTAGAAATGAAATAGCGTGGTTTTTTGGTGAGAGGGATATGGTTTATGGGGCCCACATGCGCCAGGATGAACCCTACATTGACGAGATGCATAGTGAGGGTCCCGTCGCAATCCCATGAGAGCCTTAGGGGGCGGATTTTTCTGGCCGCGCGACTAATTTTGAGTCAATTCACGACATGACTCACGAGTCACGTCTCGACTCTTTTTGAGACTTGCGTCTTACATTGCGAGTGTTTTATCCAAATTGTGAGTTGTCACGTGATAATTGTTTTGACCCCCGCGACTCTTTTTCCTCCATTTCTCTAATCATGTATGATACTTTTAATGCGATACAAGTAGTAAATGGGATGTGTTGTCTAACGTCTGATTGAAGCTCTCTTAATTATTATTGAATTATTATTATATTATTATTATTATTTATTAACTTATTATTATTGATTATTATTCGATTATATTATTATTATGATTCATTATATTCGATTTTATATTATTATTATTGTCACTGATTAATTATTATTATTATTAATTTATTATTATTTTCATTATTATTAACAGATATTACATTAGTTTATTTACTTTATTTAATATTATAAAATTAAATAATAATTTCACGATTTCCTAGTCCGTGATTTCACTATGGTGGTTTTATTTGGGTGATAAACCTCACAGTACCAGCATTGGAGGTCACCTTATCAACCAAATTCCAATATTCTTGCGTTGATAGTTGGTGGAATCATGAAGATTATAGAACCGCGTTAATGCACAAATGAAAGTATGGGATGGAATGGTATCTTCATTCCGCAAACAGGTCCATTTATAATGATTCTGAATCTATATAATGAGAAAGACGTTTTTATTGTCTAAACTTTAGAATAGCTTTTCAAACGAGGGTTCTCTAGAATACTAGTTTTCCGCTCAGTCCACTGTGATGGCAATTGGAGACAGTATTTCTCCATACTGCTTTCAAAGCCGATTAAGAAGTTACAAGCTGAACAGGTAGTCATCAAAAAACGTTTGACTACTACTAAAGATCAAGATATAAAACACTTTACAATAACAAACACTAAATGTTCTCTTAGTATTATGCAATGATGATGAATGATATTTGTAATCTTGCTTGTTCTCCCAGCAATGTTCCGAAAGAAATTCGATCAGTGTTCCAAATATAATATATGATTAAGAGCGCAAAACAAAATGGGAAAAAATGGTAAGAGAAAAGTCTATTTTTTAAAATAAATAACACGCCTTACCAAAAGTTTTTCAACCATATTAACAGTGTTTTACATCCTATTGCATAAATAGCCGGCCTAAATGGGTGGCCGTCAGTTTACTTGGAGATAGCGAATGGTGGTTGAGCTTCGATAAGTTGGGTATAACGCTTCGTTTTCTCTATAACGTGTTGAAACTGAATCGTCGGCGAAAACCTTGCTAAATCTGCAGACCTTCTTGTATTTTTTTTTAGTATTTAGTAAATTAATAGATCTGGCCCACATCCTAAATTTTAATCTGCTAAATGTAATTGAAAAATACCATTCTTTTTTCAATTTTATTAGAAGCTTTAAAATTTTACATTTGTTTAAGTTTTTAGAAAAAATATTGAAGATTAACATCCGCGAAGAATACACAATGTGCATTCGTCAATAAGAAAAATATCACATAGGTATATCGCGGGAACATTCATTTTCTTTATTATAAACCAATGACTTTTGAACGAGGTTAAGAATTAAGATTAAAAAGAGGAAGGCTTTGAAAAAGAATATAGAAACCTGTTTTCTCTTAATAGTTCTTCTTCTTAATAATGTTTTTCTCTTCCGAAAAAAATAATGTAATTTGTAAGCCTTTTCTACTTTAATTACTTTATTATTATTCATCTCATCTTATGCATATTTACTCTTATAATTATAATTTTTATTTATTATTCTAATTCATTATCATTATTTATTATTATTGAACTCTTTTAATTATTATTATTATTATCTTACTTATTATTATTAATTATCTCATTCAGTTCACCACATGTTATTATAATTATCTATTATTATTATTATACTCTAGTATCATTATTATTTTTTCATAATCAGTTAATTTTTCATTTTTATACTATTAGTTATTAGTAGTATATCACTGTTATTGTTTATTATAATTCTTATCTATATTTCATTGTCTATACATTATTTCATTTATTATTTACTATTAAATTATCTATTATTATTATTATTCACAATTATTATATTATTCACTTATTATTATTATCTATTTCATTACTTATTATATTTTATTATTATTTATTATATAAATTAGTTAATTAAAGATAATTATCAGTATTATTGTTATTATTATTAATCAATTATTATTGTTATTGTTATTATTATTAATACTATTATTAATTTACATTATTATAGTTTTATTAATTATTATTATTCATTATTTATTTATTATTCCATTAATAATTATTATTATTATTATTATTATGTATTTTATATTAATTTGTATATTTACTCTATTATTATTATCTATTATTGTTTATTATTATTTATTATTAGTTAATTATTATTCTTTTATTAATTATTTATTTATTCACTTATTATTATTATTATTATTATATTAATTGTTATTATTTGCGTATTTTATATTTATTTTTATTATTATACTTTGTTATTATTATTATTATTTTTTTATTGTTATTATTGTGATTCTAATTATTGTTATGGTTTAATTATTTTTAGACTCAGTATTATTATAAATGTATTTCGGGTTTCAAAGGGACACAACACTGTGTTGCAATTTGTAAACCCATTTCACATACTAGGGAAAATAATTTTGGTTAATTACAACTACTGATGTTTTTAACATTGTACAATATTTATCCAATATAATATAAAAGTGCATGTCATCTTTTTACTTAATAACTTGATTGTTATTGTTTCTAAGTTGGGAAATCAACGTTTTTGATTTTTGAATTATTATTATTATTATTAATTATTATTATTATTACTTATTTATTATTATATTATATTATTATTATATTTCATATAATCTATTATTATTATTTATTATTAATTTAATATGAATTTAGTTTCTTCTCTAATTTCTTTTATTTTTATTTTTTCGTTTATTTAAATTATTATTTGTATAATTTTCGGGTGTTTATTTTAATTTTTAAAAAACTTACCACGGAACCGCGAGCATAGCGAGCGGGCACCCCGTCTCGTTAGCGGGGACGTGGGGATGATAAAAAATATGAGAGCGAGGGGCGGCCGAAGGCCCTCCTCTACCGCTAGGATCAAAAAAATAAAATTGATATAAAATATCAAATATCAATTTTTATTATTATTATTATTATTATTTATTATTATTATTATTAATTATTTATTATTATGTGATTATTATTATTATTAATTATTATATTATATTATTTTATTATTATATATTATGTATTTCTTTATTATTAATTATTATTATTATTATTATTCATTATTATATATAATATATATAATATTCATATCATATATCTATATATATAACAATATTATATTATATATAATATATATTATAGTATATATAATTAATATATCTTACCCCAATATCACTCTATCTCTTACCTATCTATCCTATATATCTACTATATTATATAGTATATTCATATCTACTCACTCTCATATACTCTCCCCGTGATCATTACTATCCGAGTATATATATATACCGTATAATTATATTAGGTCACCGTATAATCATCTATCATTCTATCTATATCGTCTCTCGTCTCGTCATATATAATATTATCACTCTCTCTCACTCTCGATTCATTATCTTATCTATGTCAATACGTTAACTCTTTATTTTCTACTCTACATATATCAATATTATCTCATTTATATTCTCATTCACCTATCTATACTAATTATCTTACTAACCTACTTTTCACCTTACTATGATAAATATAACACTTATACTTACTAAACTAAATAAAAATAGAACACACACACGCAACTTAAAATGGTTAATTATAACTAAAGGATACAGTACAGGTAGTATATCCTACTACAATGAGTAGATTTTAACGAAATATTTATATATATTTAATATAAATCAAAATTATAATATATATTAATAATATTAGTATATATATATACTGATTAATGATAACTATATATATATCAGTATCTATATTATAAATACTATTACTATATATTATTATATATATATATATATATATAATATTATTTTAATATATATATACATATATCTATTATATATATTAAATATTATTATATATATTATATTATATACTAACATATTAAAATGCTAAATAGGTATATATATATATATATGATTATATTATATATAATAATAATACTTATAGTATTATATATATATATATATACATATATATTAAATATTAATTAAAAATAAAAAATAATATATTAAAAAAATGATAACTATATTATATATTATATATATATAGTATATATTATCAATAAGTATATATATATATATAAGTTAATATATATCTATTATAGTATATATATATTAGCACCTTTTAGCAAATGTGACATATTATATCCATAAGTTCAGATTAATAGTCGACATACACAAATATATAGTATTTAAATATATTTAATATTTTTTCTATTTTCTTTATTTTATTCATTTTATCTTTGATAGATTACAATGAGTTTGCCGACCACTTAATTTAATTTTTTTTTTTTTTTTTTTTTTTTTTTTTATTTTTTTTTATTTTTTTTATTGTGTTTTGAGACACACTTTGTAAACTGAGTATACTAGACGCGGATGAATGACGTCATCGTGTTTCAGATGTGTGTGGATGTTACGTCGAAGTGAGAGTATTTAGCGTTGAATTGGCTTTAATTACTTAAGGTTCAATGTTGTTTTGGTTATATAAAATAAATATTTTAATTATAAAATAATACAATGAAATAGTTAACTAACTTGAATATTTATTCGGAATTTATTTAATATATTATATATAATAATAGCTATCAAAATAATTATAAAAGCATTATTATTGCTTGAAATATATTACTTAATTACTATTCTTAATTCCAATTTATCAATTTGAAAACCCAGATATAATTCTCACAACTAAGTGACGTCACTGCTGTACGGACTACGGACGCTGAGAAGGTAAATAAGCTTTCAAAAGCTTCCCTTCGAGAGTTTATTTAAACATACGCCATGTGTTTTATTTTTTTAAAAATTAAAATTTGAATTTTTTAAAATGAAAATGTTTTAATTTAAATAATTTTAATGTTCTTAATAAATTATCGTATTATTTATAAGCGGAAAAAAATATGCTTTTTGAATAGGAAGAAGCTAATTTTTAAATAGATATATATATGATATTATTATTATTAATTATTTAATTATTAAATTATATATATTAATTACTTATTAATATTATTATTAATTATTATCTATATATTAATTCTTTAATTATATTTAATTAATCTATTTTATTATATTATTAAGTTATTATTCAAAAAAATTGTAATTCAGTATATACGGTAAAAGGAATGCCTTTATCTTAAAAGCAATCCTTTTGTCATTTATTATTATGAAATATGAAGTCAGATTACATTGAGCTTCTACTATCTACTCCTCCATCTCTTCACTCTCTCTCTCTCTCTCTCATCTCTCTCTCTCCGTACGTATCTCTTCTATGCTCTCTCGGCTCTCTCTCTCTCCTCTCTCTCTCTCTCTCTCTGACGGAAATAATCGTAACGACCCCACGAACTGGTAAACATCAATGCGTATTCAATACTTTTGTGATTAACAATCAAAATAAAAAATTGGAATAAATATATAATGATTAATTGTAAATAAATATAGTAGTTATTGCGTTAGAAGAATGAATTATTTATTTTTGAATTATCTATAATTTTATTAGGGAAGCATTGCTTCCCTCGCTTCTAAAGAAGTGAAACCTGATATAGTATATATTATATAATATATATATAAATATATATCATAATTATTATGATATGTAACTAGTAATATAATATATATTATTAATATATAAATATATATTATATATATTAATATATTAATAGTATATATATATGATAAGATAATATATATATTATTATATAATATAGCTATATAAATATACCAGCTAATTATTAAAATTACTAAAATAAAAATAATTTTCAGCTGTTAAAAAAGTGATCCCTATCGGGATATATATACGAAATATGAATCGCTTCTTAGTCGAAAGTTAATTGTACTGAGAGATAATATATATATATAATTCACATGCGTGTGTTATATAATCGTGGGTATATACCGCCCAAAAACAAAAAAGTACGCTTTCTACACATCAATACGGCCCTCATATAGAATAACTATATCAACTCATAGTATATATATATAGATTACTATCTATAATCACATAATATTTAAATACCAATTTTCAGCAGGCCTATTTTTTATGAATTATGTTATTTATTTCTAAATAATTAATGATGACAATATAACTAAAGCAATTTCAATATACTAGCTAAAAACGAAAGAAACGATAAGCGGTAGACGAGAATGTTAGCGTAACGTTACAAAAGTAAGGAGAAGAGAAGCATGAGAGTATGCAAGATTATAATATTATTAATATTCAAAAATTCTTAACTTTAAATAGAAACCCCACAACTCCGAAAAAAAAATTATTCTCGATCGTATATCCACCACGTTTAGACAAAGCTATTCGCACTACTGTATAACACATTTATTTCGAGATAACTCGTAAAAATTTTCTCGCGTAAATCTTTTCGCCGATTGCTTCGTAGCTCAGGTATTGATGCCAAGCAGAATCATTTCAAATCTGGGTTCCCCTGATTAAGAATCTTATTACGCATTATCCAAGGTCTATTTCTCAAAAGTATCTCTTTCCGCAAAAACGGGTCTCATGTTTTTGGCGAAAGAAAGGTTTTAAATGCACTTGGGTGCTTATTGCTATAAAACAGGACATAGAGATTGCAATCGAATTTGATACATCTTTGTTATATTCTTTGAAATAACATTCGAAAAATACAATCTTCTCAGGAAAATGTCAATCATGAATACTAGGGAATTGCCACATCCGGACAGACTATAATATCTTGTAATATTCCCTAAGTAAATTTCAATCCATTTCATATACTAAAAAAAGGATAAGAATGTTATACCAACACCAGAATGATAGAGGTTCATGAGATTCGTTAATTTAAAAAATAAAAAGCAAATTAAGTATATTCAAATTATCTGTTAATGTAACTCTATTCTCTTTATTATATAAAAGTATACCCATGATAGAGATTTTCTACTTTTAACAATTCTTAATTTATTAGTAGAAGACTATTATTATATTCATATATTTAAAATAAACTTAGAATCAATTGTATATATATTTTTTTCCACATTAATTTTAACTTTAATTTAAGTTAAACTATATACCATATTATAATATTATTTATTATTTATTTATTAAAAAAAGACTACATAAAAAATTATTATAGTAATTTAGTTGGAGAAGTTAGGAGAGCTCCTACCTACCTATACCTGTAATGATATAACGTCACTACCTTAGAAAATTGATATATATATATAATAAAAAAAGAATTATATATATATTATATTATATATTATATTATATATATATAATTATATATAATATAAATATTATATTTATATATATAATATATATATTAATAATAAATTTATCTATTACAGTATATATATAATATATATATATAATATATAATATATATATATATATAAATATATATATAATATAATATAATATATTAAATAGAAGAAAGAGATAGAGTTTCACTGTTGCAATTAGCTTAGAATTTTTCCAATATACTTACTTTTACCTACTTTTCCTTACCTACTTTTTCATCTTTCTACGTACTAGAGTAAACTGCTAAAGCCTATATAATATCTTGGACAATTTTCCATTCCAATTTCACTTCCCTTCAGCTAAAAGCCGTTTATTTGGTTTGAAATGCCGTTTTGAGTTTTAATGAATATCGTAGACAAGCTGGACGCCACAGCCGCCAGATTCTGAAACTCATACTGCATGTGTATTTAGCATGTTCTTCTTCACATTATATATAACATACTTTTCCATTTCTTCCGTTATCTTCACATTTACTTTTCACACTTCACCAAACACATAAAATAGCGATGCATAAATCTGTTTACACGGCTTACAATTTACTTTATATAACTACTAAACCTCACCACAAAATAAAAAACCATAAAATGGATATCTGAATTGCGTTTCTGGTTACGAATCTAACCATCGTAAGACTATCTTATAGCAAAAAAAAAAAAAGAGAGAATATAAAAAAACAAAAAAACAATATATAAAAAATAATCTTAACTCTCAAACTTTTCTTCTCCCCTTTCTTCACACCTCATTGCACTAACGAGAACGATAGCACTGCCAATATTCGCACTGAGTCATAAACACACTCGATCAAATTTCTAAGAGATCTCTCAATATACTATTTTTTTTTTATCTTCATACACACATTTAGAAGAAGCTATTTCCCTCTTCCTAACAATCAACGTCTTCATAGTTATTCACTCTACTGCTCTCACTCGTTATCTAATACGAAACATGAGATCTATTATATACCACACATACGCGAGAAACACTCTATGTACGCTTCAGAAAGAACGACCTGCGAAGGTGGGTGCGTAAGCGGAAATTTTGTATTAGAGGAAGCATGTTTGCCCCACTCTGACCAGTCGAGCCATTCTTGGTTTCTACGCCCCCTATAAATCAGATTAGTAGGATGAAATTATCACTGTATCAGTACGACCATTAACCTCTGCGCATTTCTCCAAACTTCTCAATCCACTTGCTAATACACTTAGTTACATTGTATGAGCCGCGTCTATATATACGTTCATGCCTTTACATTCCTCGCGAGCCTCCGAGAAGCTTAGGCGGTATTTATACGCCCGTGTTCTGCGACATATAGGATTAACTCTCTAATTTAATCCACTAATTACCTTAGCGTGCTTTTTATCGGTCTCTTTAGATATTTAAATCTGTCTGTACATCTCACCCCAAAGGTTTTTGAGCAGTGTACACTATAATTCTAACAATGGAAGATTAGAATACCCAACTCACGGAGAGCGTACAAGAGATTAAGGCCCATCTGCTCTTTAGGTATATACTAATCGGTGAGAACGACTCGCACACCGCGAGCATTGGTCGGTGGCGTATACCTGTCAGAGAATCATATTGGAATACCTACACTGTAACCCAGATCTGCTTTTGAGATTTCTTCTATCCGAGGAAATTGTAAATCGTTCAACTCCCCTCAGGATAGCCATAGGACCTACAACCCGACCTTCCTATAACCTTGGGCAAACGGAAGTTTTATATAAGATTATTAAACTCTTATTCCAAACCGATTATGTATTGGTGTATATTTCGTAGTAACTATGGGCAGGGTCTGCCAAAATCCTTCATCACAAATACTCCCCAGAAACATACACTGATTCAATTTAAGACCACTCTAGCCTCTGACGTCTACCATGTTCATCAGCATGATGCACCACTATTTTTAACAATCTTTGATATAGTATGTGTGGCATCTCTAATCTAACAATTAGCTGATGGGACAGATTAGTATTGATCTATAAGGAATTAAGCCTTTGGCCTTTGACATAATTAGGGGTAAAGAAAAAAACCACATGGTTGTTTGTTCAATACCATGCAACAGTCCCCTATACATACCCTAGTTCCCTTCTCATTCTTCCTTCTATTCTCCATCTAGTTAACATAATTGCTGACCAAACTATCTATTTTAACACACCACCATCTTTCCAAAAAACTGAGAGCACACTATTCCTCTGTTGTTGTTTCACCTACGCGAGCTACATTCAAAACCTTTTATAGAAACTTTAGAGAGAGAGCGCGAAGTCTTCTTCTCTTTCATCCCCAACTCTTTTCTATACTAATATCTTAATAGTCAAGAACTACTCAAATAAGTTTTTAATCATCCTTCAATCGAGGTCTTTACGTCATCTTGCGTCTTAACCCGATATATATTCCCTATCTACCTACCTCAATCAGTTTCTATCTCTGCCTCTTTCTTTCCAAGCCCATAGCTCTCATTCGTTCTCTCTTTCTTACTCTCAGTATAACCATCAAAACTGACTAGAGTCAACGCAGAGTAAAAAAAACTCTAGTGTCGCGCGAGTACCATCTGCCCAATAGAAAGACTTGATATCTTTAATGAAAACTCACCATCTGCCTTTATATCATACTTCACCAGTTTGAGGATAAAGTCGACAGGAGAGAGTACATACAATGATTCTATTAACACAGAAGTCATTCATCCTATTCCTCAATGATACACAAGAGCTAAATTTGAACACCATAGACAAATCACACACTTGTCTATTCGAGAACATGTATATTATATTTACATGACGGTTCACTTAAATTATTTTAAACGCAATGATAATTCTGAGAATACAACAACTACTCTTCCTATATTCCGAGTAGTTACAGTGAGTAAAAGTAGGAAGATCTTGATAGATTCTGCTATGCCTCGCCAGATAAAGATATATTGGATATGATTATGACTCATTCTAGCACACCCTCTCCCGACCCAAGACACATGAATGAGAATTCTAAAAATTATAAAATAAATAATAAATATAGAAAAATCAGTAATAAAAAAGGATAAAAATAAATAACTCATAACTTATACTATAATCACTATAGTATATAAATAAAATGAGACAGCTGATAAATAGTACACATATATATATTATATCATATATTACTATATATATATACATATATACTAATAATATTATATATACATATAATATATAACATATATACCACAATACAACTACCGCTATATAAATACGTAACACTAGCTATATATATTATTAGCTGAAGGGCGAAGCTCAGATTTTTGCATAAACCACGACGCTTGAACCACGACACAACCTAGCACACCACTACCTACACTACACACATACATTGCACAGCTGCTGATTCGTAACCACCTCGGAAACAAGTAAAATAAATAGACCCGAATATCTATTTCAGCGATTTCTTAAATGCAATTTAACTTCATAGCCTTCGATAAAAATTATAAAATATTAAAGATTCTAAAATTATACATACGAACGTCCTAATCATATTTTAACACAGAGGTCCAATGTATAATCGAATTTGATAAGGCAGTTCTTTGCAGAGAATCCTCTTAAATTTTGAGGTTATTTAAGCCTATAAAAACAATGCGAGGAATTTTCCAATTCTTAATAACTGCTTCCGTCTTCATCTTATCAGGTATTAAATAGTTAGAAACTATGGGGTGATAAATGAGGTTATTTTTGCCTCTTGATGGATTTTCAAAAATAAGCCGATAATATTCTATTACCAGTAATATTACTTCTTGAGAAGATGCATTTTAGATGAGCTAATTATACCTTACTAATAAAAAATTTAGCTTTGCTATCTAAATCTTGGTATATAAATATATGATACTAGTCATATATATATATAATCATATTACTTAATAGTATATATTGTATTAATTAATAGTGAGTATTAAAAGTCTGAAATTGTATCAAAACTTTAGCAACCGACTGAGGTTGCGGTTGTAACAGATAAAAAAGTCAAAAATTAACAATTGCTTTTGTATTACTTACTTACTGACTTAACTTAGCTATCTAACTCTAACTACTAGACTTCACTACCATTCAATAATAATAAATAAATAATAATAATAATAATAAAAATAATATAAATAATAATAATATATAATATATAAAATAATAAATAAAAATAATAATTAAATAATAAATTAAATATTAATAATCTCTCAAAGTTCTATAAACTTCTAGCCCAATACAATACAGATTATTCTGGGGCTCAAAATTAAGCATGAGTAATTACTTGGTAACTTAAATCCGGCCTGAACTTCATGGGAGGGTATTGTGGCAATTTACGGCCGCAAAATATATCTAGATTAGAACTTTTGAGCTTTGGATAGTAACAGTGACATGTAAAATTTTTATTTTAAGAGTCTATCATTTGTATTTATGGGGAAATTTTGGAGTTTATGAATGAGGAGTTGTATCACCCCTCAACTGGACAATAGACAGATACAGTTCCTACAGATGTTTGTAGGTTAGTAAAACATTAATAACTTAGTTATAATGTTGAACTGTATGAGTCTTCATATATGTCATTTATAATGTTTTAATTTTTTATCAGAAATTTCAGTGTAGTGGTAGTGCTTCTTGAGAAGTGTAAAATTTTGTATATATTTAAAATTGTACACTAATATAACGCAAAAATGCGTTAAAATTCGTTAGAATATGTGTTTTGTATACATATGTGGTATAAATATATCAATTTATTCGTCAACGAATAAATCATAGCAATCTGACGCCTCTATATTGTGAAGACTGCTATCAGTTGACATTATTTAGTAGATAAGAGGTAGGGGTAACCAGGTAATTAAATAAGTCCATGGGCTATCCAGCATATATATGTTGTCAAACTCTTGCTCAGTTTTATATCACACAGCGTAGAAATGGTTTGAAAAAAATAAAACAAAAATGATGTAATGGTATTTTGCTGTGCCATATGGTTTGGGCGAAGGAGTCGGGTTTACATACACCCAATACAACGAGATTGAACTGAGGCTGTACGTGCTCAATCCTTGCCTAACTGACCTATATAAAGGCGGAATTGTCATCATGAGAAACGAAGAGAAGAGAGAAAAAGACAGACTTAGTCACTAAATTCTTGCCCTTAGTCATACGACCTAGTTCGAACATTGCAGAATAGTCTAGCATAGCTTTTCCTACTCAACTCTCACCATAATAATTAAAGCTTCCAGAAAGTAGATGAATATGGCAAAAAACCAGTGTTTGGAACAGACGAATTAGAAACTTCCAACAAGCCTTCCACATCCCATAACCCAGATTTGAGGTTATAAACGATGATAACTTACACCGAACAATCACGAGAAAGAAGAGTAGCGCAAGGCGGAATTGTATGTATCAACAATTCCGCGAGAGCTCGCTAGAGTATATTTTCGAACTGTTATCTTGAGTTCGAAAAGAGCACGGAGAGCAGAACTTTGATGAGTCGAAGATCTACACTCAATTGGAATCTTATTAAGTAGCGTGGATTGTCAGGGTCTGGCAGGACGGTAGAAAAGCATCAGAAGGTGTAAAATCTGTCCTTCCCTTTTTGTAAGCAGTCGAAACACAATCGTATTATATTGCTGCCCTGCGATGCGACATATCACGACTGGAATGTGGAGAACTCGAGAATGCAATATGTCTATGATAGTACTCATGACTAAATCTGAATGGAGGCTATTCATCGGAGCGCGCGCGCGAGGGATTATGAACTCTCTCTCTGAAAAAAATAACTACACACGCGCAACGTCTTCCTTCATTCCTGTTTGCGTACATAACTATATCACACCAAATGATAGTACACTATTGCAAAGCATGAGAGCGCGCGACATGGCCCGCTCAATCACACCATAATGGTGACACAGGTTTTATGAAATCTGATAAACGAATCAAAAATACGCTCATCGCTGTATTCGCTTAGGATGCCAACAGGGGGTCTTCATATAAGATACGCGAGCGCTATAATTTTAGTGTAATAAGACGAATAGCGAGAGAGGAAACGCACAATTACATTCAAGCAGACTAGCCTAGCAAGAAATCTTAAGAACCTATTATGCCAAGTATAAAATAACATGTCCGCGCCCTATTATAATAACTATGAACCTCCAAAATGTTCACTTCTTCTCATCCCCTTCATATAAAGCTGTGTCTTCATGGAAAATTTTTGATCCAAAAGTTATGAAACGACGGAGCAAGGAAAAGGCGTATTAAATACGCAAAAATTCCTACAACACCACACACGGCGAAAATAAATTCATCGACCAGAATTTCCTGACTGAGTTAATCGGACAAAGGTTAAGGAAGGTATTTTTATTGCGCCACAGAATTTCGACAACTTGTAAATGGCAGTCCTGCAGTTTGAAAAGAGTTTTGGAGGGGCACACGCAGAAGTCCAAGAGAGGAAATTCCTTAACGGGGTTCGCATGATTCATCCAACAAAGAGATAATGCACATATACCTACAAAGATATACAACAGATTGTGACAGTACTATTCCGGAAAGAACCACCATTCTATATCGGATATCTCAACATGTTCCTATAATAACACACTTCTACTTTTTAACACACTAACCACCACCTAGACTTTGTCGCCTCTCCATAAGGGTTGTGGGAGCCTTTTCGTCACTATCGTTCGTCTGAATCACGGAGAAGAGATTCACATCAGGGTATCCTTTCTCTGTAATGATCACAACTCAGATCATCAGGGCGCGTGTGAGTCACTGAAGCTAATATGCCTTTCTTCTGCGTCGATTTCACTGCTGGTCTGAGTGTGTAGGGGAATGCTTCCGGACTCACTACAAGAGGCAAACCCAAAAGAAAACGATCTCATGAAGTCAACATATGATACTCTCACACCGTACACTTCACCTGCCATGGTGTTTCATCTCCATCCAATTTTAGAAGCTTACGCGAAATTGTAAATCTCAATTAATACATATTTAACATGCACTTTCAATGTTGACCTGGCATAGTGTATCTAAAATGTAGTCGTATTTTTCACTTAATCGTTTGAAAATAACATATTTCCACCTATTGGATATCACAGAAACTAGAGCTAATAGAGATTTTTCTTTGTCATATTTGTTTTTCTCACTCAAAAATTAGTAAGATTACACTAATGGAGTTAAGGAAACAGCCAAAAATTATATTTTTTTGCAATACAAGTAATAAAAATAAATAAATAATAATAATAATAATAATAATATAATATAATAATAATAATAATATTGTTTTTATATATATAGTTATATAATAATAATATATAATATATTATATAATATATATAAATGTATATACATAATATATACTATATATATATATAGACTAATATATATATTATAATATTATAATATATATAATATATATAATTATAGCAGGAGAGGGGGAAAGAAAGTCTGATAGCATAAGAAGTAAATTTTTTAAAAAAATACTTCCCTTGACTACCGCAGTTGCGGTTATGAAGACCAGTGACAACCGCGGTTGCGGTTGCAGTGCGGTTGTGCTAGACACAGTACAACGCGCGAGTACGGTGGCAGTTGAGTTGTCAAAATATGTGCGGTTTCTTCGCATTTGCGGTTAATGATACTTAAACATATAATAAGTATAGTATATATATATATATATATATAGTATATTTATATATAATATATATATATTATATATATAATATTATACTATATTATATTATATATATATATATAGTATATATTATAGTCATATACGGCTACTTATAAAAATTTTTTTCCAAAAATTATGAAACATCAATAAAAAATGTAACGTAAATTCTGAATAATTTTAGGGTCAAAATATTACTATTTTGGATAACCAAACCTAATCTGAATCTCAAATAACCTGAAATATTATGGCTAAGCGAACCTAACCAAAACCTAACCTTAACGGAATTATAGTCTTGTATAAAACTACAATATTTAAATATATTATTGATACGATAAATTCATATATATATATATATTATATATATATATATTATCATATATATATATATATATATATATATATATATTATATATAATATATATATATATAATTCTTATATATACATAGTATAATATATATATATATTATATATATATTTATATATATATATATATATATAAATATATATATATATAGTTTATATCTATATATATATTATATATATAATATATATAACTAGTATAATATATTTATATATACCATACTACCTGCACCATAATCATATATGGTACAAACAACATGTTGGAATGCCTGTTAAGAAAATACCGTACCATTAAGAAAAATTCACACTTCTTCCGTACAACGGCCATGAAATCAAAAAAAAAAAGGACAAAAGCAATATTCCTTAAATTTCCTTAAAAGTAATTAAATTATTAATATAAAAATTAAATAAATTAATTAAGTAAATAAATAAAATTAATAAGTTATATATATATATAATATATACGTATATAGTATATATATAGTACTTATATTATAACCTATATATATAAGATATATATATATAATATATATATTATATTAATAGTATATAATATTACTAGATGTATATTTCTTTTATGAAATCAGTATATCTATCTGAAAAACTAGATTTGGAATAATAATTATTTGATGAAATAAATTAAAGAAATTTATTAATTGTAATAATGTTTGTTTCATGATTAATATAATAAAACTGATAACAATATTAGATTGGTAATAATAATACATAATATAATAATATAATAAATAATAATTAATAATCATAATAATAGCTAATAATAAATAATAATAATGATAATAATAAATAACTAATAATAATATCATGGTAAGTAAAAAGAGTAAATCATCAGGTAATATTGGAAAGAGAGAGACACATCACATATAGTACACACACACACACTCGCTGCGCGGCTACAACACATAGTGCCATTCTATATAAGCACAGTGCCAGAAGCTTATTGTCTATAACTGAGCTCACGAAGTGCCACTTAACGAGGTTATTTATTCGATAACACATATTCAACAGACACAAATATCAAAATATGTCACTGTGTTTAATATATATATATATATCTATATAGTATATATATATATATATATATATATAAGGTAGTATAATATATATATATAGATATATACATATACTATATATATAATATAGTATATATAATATAGTATATACTTATATATATATAGTCATAGTATATAATATATATCATAGAATATATATATTATATATATATATATATATATATATAGAATATATATATATATATATATATATATATATAGTATAGTATATTATATATATACTATATAAAATATATATATAGTATATATATATATAATATATATATATAATATATATATATAATATAGTTATATATAAGTATAATATATATATATATATATAATATATAATATATATATATATATAATATAATATAATATATATATACTATATATTATATAATATATATATATATATATATATATATATATAATCATCATCATCAATCATCATCATCATCATCATCATCAATCATCATCATCATCATCATGCATATCAACATCATCATCATCAATCATCATCATCATCATCAATCATCATCATCATCAATTGCTGAGCTCCTATTCTGTCCCATGCAGGACAATAAAGCCTCCTTCATTAGTTTCCAACAATTCTCTATCTTCTGCCATGGTTTGCCATGTGATACCCATCAATTGCCTAATCTCATCTGCCCAGGGCATGTTAGGTATTTGTCTTGGTCGTTCGAGTAATATAGGGCACCAATTCATATTCCCTTAAGTCCCATCTGTTGATTATGTTGTCCTAGCTCGTACCCGCCCATTTCCATTTTAATTTCTTTAAACTGTCTTTATTGTGTTTTTCCACTTTCTCATTCCTCTAATTCTAATATTTTTATTATTCAATCTCTGCATGATTTCCCCCAGCATGCGATCTTTCCCATATTTCCTCTTGGTACAACCTAATTTTTAAATTGATTTGACATTTAGTGTCCATGCTTTGTTTCCATTCTGCTCCTGAAAATTTTACTTAATCTTCTCCTTGCCACCCACTAATTCATATTTTTTTTAATTCTTTATTAGTCTTTATTCTCACTTATTATTCATGAAGGGCAGCAGACCGTCTGTATTTATGCACTAATCTGTTCCAATTGGTATGCATCTTCCGATTTTATAGGCTTGGGATTTATAAACTTTATTAAACATTACTTTAGTTTTCTCGAATGTGGCAGTTTTTTCCAAAACATTTTTATTACCATTTCTAAAATGTATTCAGCTAGGAAATTGTTTTAATTCCAGAGGATCTGAAGTGAACAATGCAATGCTATGTCATCTGCGAACCTAAGATGACTCAGCTGTTTACCATATTCCCTGTAGATTCCTAGTCTACTGTGTTCTAAATTCTCTTCAAATACCAGCAGTGAATAGTTTTGGAAGTAGTATTGCTTACGTAACTCCTCCTCGTCTTATTTTTCCTTTGGATTTTGTTTAAAAGTAAAAAGGTAGAAGTTGCTCTCGAATAAAATAGTCTTTTACAATTTTAAATATAGTTGTTGATTTTATACCCTGATACTCAGTGCCTTTATAACGCGAAGCTTATACTCACTGGGAAAAGAAAACATTTTCTAACACAGATGATTTCATTCCAAAGTGGTAGTTTTTTTTTTCTTTTACTATATGTTCAATGCATCTTACTATAAGTTAATATCCACTACTGAAACCAGTCTGTTCGTGTGGTTGGTTGTAATCCAATTGTGCTGTATTCTATTGGTTATAATTTTTGTGAAAATCTTGTAAATTACTGAAAGTAAGCTTATTGAACGGTAGTTTTTAAGATCGTGATGTCTCCATTTTTTGATAAAGTAAGGTATTACATTCGTACGCCAGGAAATTAGTAACATTTTTAACTCTTAAGCATAGTGGTGATTTATATATATATATATATATAATAATATATTTGTATAAAAATATATTTAAATAAATAAGATATCTTACACGTTTCTTTTCTTTCTTACACACATTAACGTTTTATATATAATGGTATATATATATATAATATATATATATATATTATATATATCGCAACCAAATGCTTGTATAAATAATTTTAGAAATTTTTTAATTTTAACAAAAATAATTGTGTACATGGTGTTTGGAGGTCGTCATTGGAAGGGAGGGGCAAGGGGGCAGTGGTGGGTATGAACTATTTTTTTTTTTACTTTTAATTTAACATCAATTATCGTATATTTTCCTAAAGAGTTTTTTGACCCACATCTCCGTATAGCTTTCCTACCCCCTCGAAAAGAATATTATGATATATAAATATATATATATACTATATATATATAATAATGTTATATATATATATATATTAATATTATATTATATATATATATATGTTATATATATTATAATCCATATAATATATAAAAGTACAGACCGATGTGTGCAATTTGAGGTTTTGTTAAAAGAAGTGTGCTTTGAAAAGTATAATAACAAGTCCATTGTTTCTGAATATAATAATTAAAATGACCACTGCTAGAGTATGAATATATTAGGGAAATGAATATATTTCTTGTTGTACAGATATGTGTGAAATAGTAGCAGTGTAAAATAGGCTTGATAAATTGTTGAAACGATATGAATAGATTGTCAGTTTGAATGCGAAGGTACATGAGGGATCGGAATTGGATTAAGAAGAAGAAGAAGAAGAAGAAAGAAGAAGAAGAGAAGAAGAAGAAGAAGAAGAAGAAGAAGAAGAAGAAGAAGAAGAAGAAGAAGAAGAAGAAAGAAAGAAAGAAAGAAAGAAAGAAAGAAAGAAGAAAGAAAGAAGAAGAAGAAAGAAAGAAAAAAGAAAGAAGAAGAAGAAGAAGAAGAAGAAGAAGAAGAAGAAGAAGAAGAAGAAGAAGAAGAAGAAGAAGAAGAAGAAGAAGAAGAAGAAGGAAGAAAAGAAGACCGACTAGAAAAGTCTGTACAGTCCACTCACAGCTAGTCTGTAAAGTATTTACTGTTTCTGGGTATATGACTTATTTAAAGTAATGATACCGTCTTAGAACAGATTCGTTCAAATCAGTAAATGTCAAAGTTGTTAAAGGTCTGTTAGGTGTTGTTTACTATTTCACTCTTTGAATATAATACATGATATTGCTAACCTTAAACAGATCTTTTTCCAGCAGTAAATGTTGACTACTGGCGGTGTTTCAAGTTTGCTAAATGTTGTTGTAGTATTATTTAACTTATTTAATATGAACATGAGTTCACTGTCTTAGACAGCTCTATTCTAAGCTGTGAACATTATAAGATCGTGAAACTTTGTTTGTGGATTATTCTTTTATTCACTGCGATCGATGAGTTCACTGTCTTAGAACCTTTTGAAGATATCACCAAGATAATCATAAAATCTTGTCAACAATATAATGGATGTCATTTCTCTCATAGCCACTCAGACAATAGTAAATTAGTATTCTCAGACAGTAATAGTGAAAAATAAAAATGATGAGAGTGATGATATTGAGAAAAATTAGTGAAAAGGTTTGATTTCACAGTGAATGATGACTTGTATTCCAAAGCTATACTTTTGGACCCTAGATACAAAACAAAAATTTTCACTATCAGTTTCTTGAGGATAGGGTTAATGTCAGCATGTGCCAAAATTGTGAAGAAATTCAAAATTACAAGAATGAAAAAGGTCTTTCATTTAAAAAAAAACAAAGAAAAGCACATGTTGCTTCAAAGCCATCCACAAACACCACTGTCACTGAAGTCATGAATGCAATTCTACATTCAAGCAGGAGTTAAAAAACATTAACTTGTACATCAGAAATAAACTTTCCATTGGAGAAGATACTCTTGTATGGAGGAGGATGCAAGCTGAGAAGTATTCTGATCTTTTAGTTAGAAAGGACTTACCTTGTCTGTCTGATCTATGATGAAAAACATAGCAAATTAAATGTTAAAGTAGCTGAAAAATTATCATTTTTGAAATATATCCTTCCAATAATTGATTTCAACTATTGTTTGTATTATGAACTATAGCTCTTTAAATAATAAAGTTGTTTTCCCCTTTCCAAGGGCAGAAGTTGGGGAATGGAGTTGATGGGATGCGTATAAGAGTGAGTCTTAATTCCCCATCCTAAATATACTATAATCTATTAATTATCACTAATTCTTTACTCAATACTAATCGTTTTCTTTTCTCACGGCCACTTTAGTAGGACTGGATAAGTTTATAATTATTAATATAAATTGGATAATTCACTCATTATAATTATACTATAATTATAATGAGTTATAGATTATAAACTATTCACTATCTCGATCAATTGCAAAATTATAATTAATAGTATTAATATATCTAATTGTTATTTTATGGTTGTATGCTTTATATCCTCATTAATTATTATAATTTGCATGTCCCATTGTTCATAATTATTTGCACCTCATAATTCCATAATCTACTCACTTTCCATACATTGATACCACCAATTTTTCTATAATCAACTTCATACATATTACAAACGCACGCATCAATTTAATTTCTCATAAACAATTATAACATGTTTGTCTATGGAGAATTGAAAATATAAAACACAAACAGCTATCTGAGTTCACGAAACTACGAGACAAGAAAACAATTTTAAATAAACAGAACAAGATAACAAGGACAGACACATCAATGTTGCAAGAAGCTTCATGTACCCTGTAACACAATGATTATCTAGAAAATCTCCCAACACTTAACTTTTTATAGGCCTCATTACATCTCACTCATGTCCCTTCCAGGGACTTTGAAAACTCTATCATTATATCACATTTCTACTTGTTATTCCTATAAAAGGCGTTTACCAACATTCACGGGTCGGGATTATATAAGATAATAATATATTACTCTTACTCAGTGAATGGCCTGCGAATACTCTCCATTTTAGCTCTCCATTTTGAATTGTCTTCCGGAAGTTTCGCTTCTACAGAGATCTTCGAGATATTATAATACTCGTGATTACTTTCACCTTCCTATCATAATGCTATTTCTATTAGCTATACTATAATAATATATAATAACATCAATAGACCTATATGACACTATTTACCGTCTCATCTAAATACTATTTAATATATATTATAGTTATATATACTATCCATACTAACTATGATAGCTAATTATATCTTTAGTGATGTGAATATAACACGTATATAATATTATTATATTATAGCATGTGGTCACACATACCCCTTTAACAATAAATTACTATAAATTATATATATTACTATTATATATATATTATATATATATATATTATACTATATACTATATATACTCGTATATATACTAATATAGTATATATTTATTTAGTACTTTTATTATACTTACCACCCTTCCCCGCTTGAAAGCGGCACCCCCCCCTCCTTGTTCTTCACCCATTTCTTCCCTCCGTTTTAACCTCTCTCACTCTCCTCAATCAGATTCTACCAACACACATTCCCTACCTCACACTTAATTAGACATATACCTCATATGAATTCCACTATTCATCCTTCCCTTTCCCCTATACAAGGTGGCACCAAAATCCATGCTCCCAAATCCTGTGGTTACCTCACCAGCCGTCCAACACTATATTATTATAACCTGCACAACCATTCTCACCCCGGTTAAGTTAGTTTTTTAACCATCCTTTCACCATAGTATAACTCAGCTTTGCCATCCCTCTACCCATCCGATACCTGCGGGCACTTCCTTTTTTTTCCCCTTTATGTGCACGGCTCTACCCATACCATACTCTTTCCTCCCCAATTCTCATTTCATCCTCCCACTCTCTCGCTCAATTCACCCCTCCATCCTTCCGGCCTCTTGCCACAAAACCTCATAACCCACCCCCCCTCTCCCCTCCCCACCCCCACCCTCACTACATATCTCCTCTTTCCAGTTACCAACTAACAAATAAACCTCCCCCCCATCTTCCCCTCCTCCTTCCCTCCGTCTAATGTCCCTCCCTCTCCCCTCTCCCTCCTATCCACTCACGCCATTCTCTCCTCTCTCACTTTGCCAATCTCTCCCACAACCCTCTCCTTTTCCATTCCCTCTCCTCTTAACTTTCTATCTGCGTTTTTCTTCCGGCCACATCCTTGGCTTCCCCGTTACTTTCAACTAATCTTCTCGTTCAGCTTATTTTCTAACACCCCACTCATCTATTTTGGTCCCTCCTTCCCTCCTCGCTTTCGCCCCTTTCCTCCTGCCACCCGACCCAACACACTCTCTTCTGCCTCTAACAACCCATCCTCTCCTAACTCGCTTCCTCTCATTTATCACTCCAATTAATCCTTCGCCTCCCGACTTACTCTCCTCCATCTTCTCTAACCTACAATTTTCCGCAACCATTTTCACATAAGCTCTCTTTCCTCGCTTCTTCGCACCTCCCTCTCAACCCAATTCCCGACCTTTCCAGCTCCACTCACTCTCTCCCACTCTCATCCTCCTCCTCTGCTTACACCCCACCCTCACCCCACTTTCCTTCGTTTTATTATCCACTACTCATATATTAAATTATATCTCTAATATATAATATTATCATCTATACCTTTAATATTCTAACTATTAAACTATACTATATAACTCAAATATTAATCCTAGATACTCCACTTAAACCTATATACTATTTCATCTATCTCATATAATATATTATATGATATATCTTTCCAAACTATTATATTCTTCTCATACTTGTTGAATATATATTATACCTGGTGCTAATATATATATATAGTTCATAATACTCATATACTATGCCACACGGTTATTCACACTCACATAATATATGAATATATATATTTATTCAACAAATTTTAAAGGTTTATGCTTCGTTTATTTCAAACAATATCTTATTAATACTTTATTAAACTATATTATTTACTGTGTTAATAAATTCTATAACTACTCCCGCCATCATTTTTATCGGCGCATACTGTCTCTCAGTATTAGATTAATATATACCACTCTCATATTAGATACTCTACTAATTAATACCATTTCTACCTACTCTGTTTATCTCTCACCTTCATCTCCTCCCCTCCTATAGTATATATATTATCCCAAATACCATATTCATTAAAACTAAATATATTATATTATATATATACAATAAATATATATATTATATACTTATTATATGTAAAATATCTAATTTACTTCTATTCCTCAAAACTTACACCCCCCACTCTATACACAATATTGATTTACATAAACCCCTCCCCGCTCCCTTCTCTTTCTCCCTCCTTCCTCAAACACTAACACTTTACTGCTTACCAGGATATTTATTGTTTAATGCCCCTTGTTTGTCCGCCACATTCCATTTTCTCTCAAAACTCCCCCCACCAAAAAGTACCTCAATTCTATGCCACGTTTTGACTTCTTCAGTCCCACATTAGAGGGCGAGTATAGATCATCCGCAAACAGTATCGGACGATTGACTTAGTTCCACTTTTCATTCTTCATCTTTCCCTTCTAGCATGCCATTGTCAATTCCATACTCCCCCTCCCCTCCCTCACCATTCCTCTACGAAACACTCTCCATAAACCAAATGATAATAGCCACTGGCGACGATTTACACACCCCTTGCCTTCGTCCTCTCACCATCCACCAAACAATCTCACTCTCCCCTCCTAACCTCTCACACACATTTATTAGACTATCCTTAAAGTCCCCTAATACCTTTACCTATTTTACCCCCCACTCCATTTTCCTCCCACTACCCTCCACAATTCACCCCTATTCACTCTATCATATGCTTTTCTCTAGACACCTTAAAAAAAAAACACCCATTACACTTTCCCTTTCCGCTGCGTCTCTATACTGTTCTCCACAAGCATCTTTAGTGTGAACACCTGGTCCACACACCCTCTACCCTCCTAAATCCTCCTTTGTTCTTCACCCATTCTTTCCTCCGTTAACCCTCTCCTCTCTCTCAATCAGGATTCTACCATACACTTTCCCTACCACACTTAAAAGACATATACCTCTATAATTCCCACATTCCATCCTATCCCCTTTCCCCTTATACAGGGGAACCAAACAACCATCCTCCCAATCCTGTGGTACCTCACCACTCCTCCAACATATATTATATAACCTATACAGCCATTCCTCCACCCCTATACCTCCCTTCTGTAACATTTCCATTCTCACCCCATCCATACCTGCGAACTTCCCTTTTTTTCCTTTATTCAAAGCCCTACTAATTTCCTCCATTTGTATTTCATCCTCCCCCTCCCTCCCCAATTCACTCCCCATCCTCACCTCTTGCACATCTTCCTCCCCTCCCCCACCCACTTCATTCAGTAATCCACTAAAATACTCCACCCACCTCTTCCTCACCTTATCCTCTCCTCCTATCCACTCCCCATCTCCTCCCGTAAATCCTCTCCCCCAACCCCTCTTTCCTCTTCCTTTTTTTTATTTACTTCTTTCTCAAGAAACATCTTAAGTTCATCCTCGATTCCAAAATTCTTCGCGAATTACTAACCTTAATTTCTACACTTCAATCAAATTCTTTTTGCTCTTCTCTTCGCTCCAATCTCCACCGCCCTCTTTGCTTTTCGCACTCTAACCCTTCATATATTCGCTTCCCACGGCTTTCCTTCTCGCCTATCTATCTCACAACTCAATTTCACATAAGAGCCTCCTTTTATCCTTTTCACCACCTCCTTTCACCTCCTCACTCACCGTATTCACTCCTTTACCTAATCTGCTTACACCTCACCACTTTTATTTCCACTATATTATATATTAGATATATATAATATATATTATAATTTAATATAATAATTAATTATATATAATATATTAAATGAATATATATTTAAATTAATATATAGAAATATATTAATAATATATATATAATATATAATATAATATATTACAATTAATAAAGTAATATAATATAGATATATATATAATTAGAATATATATATATTATTATATTAAAATATTAAATACTATATACATATATAGAGATAATATATAGAGAATTATAATATGATATAATAAGGTAGATTAAATATATATAATATGTATGATGAATATTATAATAATAAAAAATAGATAATAATAGATAATATATAAGTAATAAAGAGAGGCAATAATTATTAAATATAATTATATATAATAGATTATAAATCTCAAATATCAATTAAAATATTACTCACTAATAATAATATCATATAATAAAGGTAGAACTCACTAAAATATATTAGTCATGTAGAATAGTCAGTAACTATTAATATATTATAGTTATATAAATATAAAAGTATATATATATAAATGACAATGATAAAAATAATTAATTAACATTATAGGTGTGGGTAGATAAAATAAGGTACGGTGCCCCGTATATATTGTGGATATATAAATGAGTCTAATCTCAAGGCCAGGTAGTAAGAATAAAAGGTATAAAACAATGTATAGATATACCTCAAATATATTGAGATATTATGAATAATATAGAATAAGAATTATAGTAACTAGTTAGAATAGATATACAAATATGATATATATATATGTTATATAGATATAGATATAATATATATAGAGATAATAGTATAGATATAAGTAAAATATATATATAATAGTATAGGATGTAAAAAAATATAATTAAATATATGATAAGATATAGTATAGATGTAATTATAAATAATATATGCTTAGAAGTGAGTGATTAAGAAATAGAGATATGATAGTAATAATATATATATATGTATAGATAGATAGTTATATAATAGATATATATTAAATATATTTATAATTATATAGATATAGATTGAGATATATATACTACCTATATATATGATTATAGTATGGTATATATAATTATGTATTATAGAGTATATTAATATAATAATTAATACTATATTATTTATAAATGATAAAGTATTAAATATGCCCCAAAAATAATAATATTAGACGAAATTGCACAAGTATAAGTAATATATAATTATAATGTTAGATTGAGACTTTTATGTTTTATATAGATTTCTGAATATTTGTTTAAAATTATCTTAATTATCATTGAGATCCTAAGTAGTTTATTTATTTTCGAGGATTTTATTTTTAATAAATGTTATGACAATATTACTACTAATTAAGTATGTACCATTTATATAGGTGTTTCGTATAGTATATATGTGAGGTATATATAGTGTTTTTTGAGGCTATATAAGAGGGGGATAGATATGAGGTATATATATTAAATTTAACCGTTATATGGAAATAGTGATCAAATTACCAAATATTGCGAGGATAAGAGTTCTTTCACTTGACTATTACATACTCTTCTCTTCGTAAGCTACCTCTACTTATTATAAAAATCCAACAAGTTATATTAATTCAGATATATTATTTATACTGATCTCATATATTATATGACGTGGTTTCACCCGAGTGAGAAAATTTCTCAAAACAATGTTCAGGCCTAATGGTAACTCATAAATTACCCCGCTAGCACCCTTGACAAATTTTATCTCTAGTGAATTTATATATAGGTATATATATATAATTATTATATCTCCCAAGGTGATATAAACGTGAGTAAATTATTAGGATATGATGGTATTATAGATATATATTTATTATTAATATTAATTAATTATATATATATAATAATATAATAATATATATATATATATATATTATATATAAAATATAATATAAATATAATATTATTATATATATATTAATATTATATATATATATATATATATTATATAAATATATAGTATATTTAATTATAATATATATATATAATATATAATATTAATATATTAATATATATATATATATATAATATAGTATTAATATATATAATTATATATTAATGATATATATTATATAATTATAAATATATATAAATATATAATATATTATATTAATATAATAATATATATATATACCGGTATATTATATATAAATATAAATATATATATATATATATTAAATATAATACTTATTAAGTAATATAATATGAACTTCCGGTTGATAGTTTTTAAAATTATATAGTTTTTTATGGAAATTTATATATTAACTAAATGGGTGTAATATTGACCTCCAATAAAATTATAAAAGAGTTGTTCACTAAAGTTAATGTAATTTATGTAGTATGGACTTTATATTTATTTTAATATATAAGTATTTTCATAATTTTATGTGTTATATAAATTTATTAGTGAATTATTCTTGGACCAAGAGTTTAATTAATTTTTTTTACGATTAGAATTATTTGATAAAATAGTTTGACAATTTTATATTTAACTCTAAAAAGGTATTGCTTCAATAGGTATGTTCTGGGTATATATAGGTTATTTAGTATGCTAAAAGTAAGGTTTGGGATAGATAGACCATTTTTAGGTAGATCAATGAGCAGAGTTTACCTCGTCGCCTCTCCCCCACAATGAAGACTCTTAATGACACTTACTAAGTAATAACATTTCAATATGTTCCCTTATATATTTCATTCTAGTACCTATTTCTAATTATTCTTCGATGTAATTTTATAATGATAATTTTCATAATGAGAAACGTTAAAATATAGTAGTGGATATTAATTAATAATTATTTAAATATATAATTAAATATTAAATATTTAATATTATATTAATATATATATTATATAGATATATATTATTAATATATATATATATTAATATATATAGTATATATATAAATTATAAATTATTTATATATTATTGAGTTCATTGGTATGAATAATATCACATCTACAATGTTAACTTTATCTTCTTTGAGTTAGTATTACCCTTACTAAGGGATACCTTAAGATCAATACTATATTATATATAACTATAGGTATAGTAGATTATTATTATGGATATAACTTACTACCATAAAATCACTTATCTTATTATAAATATATGTATTGGACCTAACATCAAACGAAAGACGAAGCCTTATAATAATTACTATATAATATATCTCATCGGTGCAAATTTTCATGATATTTATCATCTCTCACAACAATAACATCCGTGATATCTTATTTATCCTTACTCTCACTCAAGTGCTCTACTCATATATTAAAAGTTCTCCAAAAGTCAGGATCTCTTAACCCGTTACTATTATATACTGTCCACGTACTCCGATCTCTATCAAGTAAGTAGTCACTCTAGGGTATATATAAATGTCATAATATGTGCCCCCAGTAACCGAGCCTCACTATATAGTATATAAACATTATAGCCTGAGTCATAGTATAAAGTATACATGTAACCTTTACCCATAACCGGAGGTAGTACCGGCCTATATATATAAATTATATATATATACTATATATATATAAGGTAAATGTCTAGAACGAATACCTGATATTATATAATATGATATATTATATTTATATATAATAATTAATATATAATAACTATATAGTATAGTATATATAAATACGAGTATATAATAATATATTATATGATTCAAATAATTATAATATATAATAGTAATAAATAATAATGAATAGGAATATAGATAATATGATACTTATGAATATATAACGTTAAAATAGATAGTAGCCAGTTATGTATGAACGTAAATGCAATTAATACTATATTAAGTTTAATATTTATACTATTATTAATATAAAGAATGTTTTTTAGTTCCCTAATTATTTAAGCCTGTACAAACTTTCGCAATATAATCTTTGTGCTGCCCTCGCCCTATACACTATTTTCTTTGTATCTTTTCTTCTCGTAAGCCTGTTAATTCAGACCCTTCCTCCCAAAGCAGCCGTTACCCCTTCAGCCACTATTTAATTTGACTGCACCAATTTGGGGCAGATAAAGTTTACTTGTAGTTTTGGCAAACCGCTCATAAATTTCACGTCTCTGAATGGGTTGGATCAAACATCACGATAGAAACGAATACTCTTTGAACTTATATATCTGCAAATTTATCAGTGAGATATCTGCCTTCACAACTAACAAGTCTACTAGGTATTTTATTTCCTTTTACTCAGTGCTTGCACTTCATGATCATAAGTCACAAAATTCAAGGGGATCACTAACTTATCAACTTCTCATTTACTCTTATTCCAGTAATCTCCGATATTCTTGATTGCATATTAGATATATGTCGGATGCTATATATTTTCTTTCCATAACTATATAGCTCCTGTAATTTAACCTATGGTACCAATTTAAGTTTAGCGTAGTAGAAGGTTAACCCCCAACGCGGGAGGATGGGTGCGGCGGTGAGTAAAACCTCGATCGTAGAGAGTAAAGTATATAAATCTGTTAAAATTATATATATATAATAGATAAATATATAAATATATATATTAATATAAATTATATATAAATACTATAGATATTTAAATAAGATATTATATATAACGAAAAAAATACTCAATATATTATATATATATATATAGTAAAACTAGTATATATATATAAAGTAATATATATTATAATAATAAATATATTAATATAAGTTGTTATGTATAATAGATCTGATTGTATACTTAATAATTTTAGGACGGTAATAACAGTATAATTTTATGATATAAAGCGGTGAATGTGAAGTTTGAGTATCTGTAGGACGTATTGGTTAAAAAGCGAACCCTTTGTTGCAGCTATGTATTTAGTGAGCGAGCTTCAGTTAGACCCAGTGTAAAAACTATCTTGGAATGTGGTTTGGTGATGATTGACGGAGCGATAGTTATGTGATCGTTTTCGTAAACTTTTATTACATTACTTTGCTATAATTTGTAGGCGCGTGTTTTATTTTTGATCTGTGGAATTTTAAATGTGTTGTGTGAGCAAGTGTAACTAAGCAAATATACTTTTTTCTCAAGTGTTTATAGATATATTATGATAATAAGTATATAATAATATAGTAAATAGATCTATAAAGGTGCTTAGTTCATTTTACCATGATATAATAATTGTTATTATGATAATAGTAGATTTTAGTAGTTATATAGGATGATAAAAATGAATAAATTGAGAAAAAGAATTAGTAAATATTCACGTTATATATAGTAATATTATATATTTTATGTAGTTATATATTTATATGGTGGGTATATAAAGATATATAAAGGCTAGATGGGAAAAAATACAATAAGTATATATATTTTATTTATTATAGGGTTTCATATATACGAAGGTAATAGATTATATTAATTCTGGTTATATGTAAATATTAATATATGTAGTCAGAATACATTTTATTAAGGAAAAGATTGACTATTGAAACTAAGGAAAAAGTGAATTTAAGTATTATACAACTAGAAGGTAGAAATTATTAAAAAAAGTAAATTAAATAAGAAGTAAACAGATATCTGATTAATATAATATATTACTAAGAATACTATATAAAATATAGGATTAAATATATTAAAATTAATATTATATATAATATAATAATAATATAAATGGTAATATTAATTAATATATAATATATATAAATATTAAATATTATATATAATATATAATAAATATTATATATAATAATTAACAGTATATATAATATATATAAATATATATATATATATATATATTAATATTATTAAAATTATAAAAGGAGATATAAATGGAATGATGCTGAGGATAAAGTATTTTATTGATAATAGATAAATTAAAAATTATTAGATTTATTAAACTGTGTTATTCAAAAAGTAATTTGGCTTAAGTGTACAATTAATATGTTTTAGCATCTATAAGTAGTTTAATATTTCAGTGGAACTAAAGTCCTTTGAGGGTTTATAACGAGTATTTAGTTATGCAATTAGGTAGGTGCATTATCGTTTGGTAAAGATTAGGTTTGATGAGGTGAAATAAAATCTGTTACATTTAGAGAAAAGGTTTTTGAATTATTACTTTATGATTTTAATGCTTTCGACTAAAACGAAGTAATTGATATAAATGATATAATTGAAATGAGAACAATTTCAAGTCCACGAAAAAAAGCTTTCATCAAAGTTTCTAATTGGCTAGCCAATAATCAATTGAGCAAGCGTGGAATAGAGTTGAGATGAAAATTTTTATGAAAATTGAGGAACTACCAAATTAGGGAGACATGTGTGTTGTGAAGAAAAGCCAGCGTAGATGAGAAAAGTAAAAGTGAACCAGAGTTATATATGTGGTTGGGTTTCATGATATGGAGAGGATAGATTGATATTCCGTGGTTGTTAGGCTGGTGGATTAGGGTGAGTAGTTTTTTGAAAGCGATGCGGTTTGGCAGCTTAAAGAAAAAGGTGAATTGAGTCAGTGGAAAGAGTGTCTGATTTAGAGGAATGGATTTGGCAAGTGAGAATTATTATTTCATACCGATAATATACTATATATATAGTATATATATATATTATATATATATATTTAGTAATATATATATTATATATATATATATATATATATATGTTATATATATATAGTATCAGTATATATTATATATATATTATATATATATATATATATATAATATATATATATATATATATATATACTATATATATATTATATTTCTTGGTACTATTGTATTACACAAGAGGCATATATATATATATATTATATATATATTATAATATATAATAATATATATATATAAATATATACATATATTTATATTATATTATTAGTATATTAATATAATATATATTATATATATATAATATATATATTTTATAATTTAAATTTTAAACTAAATATTTTTAATTAGTTATACAAAAAATATTGTATTTGTTTTTATATATATATATATATATTAATAATAATTTATATATATTAAGTATATTAATATATATTTATATATATATATAATTAAATATATGATATTTATGTTCAATTTTAAATTTAAAAAATAAAAGCTCTTGACTTATAGAAGACATGATGAGTATTATTATATCATAAAGGTGAAAATTCGATGCTACATCATAGAATCAGTTTATTAATTATTTTATTTTATTATTTAATAATTTTGCGTGAGTAGTTTAAGTTTAGTAGTATTTATTTATTTATTCCTAAGAGAGATATATAGAATATTTCTTAAATCTATTTTATTTACTTATGTTTATTTCTAATATCACTGTGTAATTTTATATTAATTTATTAATTTATATTTGATTTTATTCATTCTTATTTATTCTAATTTTTCTATTTTATTATTATTATATTCACTTCATTTTATTAATTTATCTCATATTTAATTTTTGAATGCCCTATGGCAATGTTTTATTGGTTACTTGTTTTTTTATAATTTTTTCTTCTCAATTATTTATTTTATTATGATATATATTATTTTAATATTATGATTTATTTATTATTTATTTTAATTATTCACATTTAATTTATTATTATTTTTATTATTAATTATATATCTATTTAACTCCTTTTATATTAAATATTTTTTCCATATTTATTATTCATTAGTTTTTTAGTAATTAATATTTATGTCTTGTTATTAATAATATTATTTTCTTGCCTAATTATTATTATATATTTAATATATATTTATATATATTATTTTATTAATAATATATATTATATATATTAATATATTATATATAAAACTATTGAATTAAGTTCACATAAGTGTACTACATATTTAAGATATAGTATATATATATATTATATATAGTAGTAATATTAATATTATATATATATTATTTATATATATTAATATATATAATATATTATATTTATATTATTTAATTATATTAATATATTATATAATATAATTATATATAATATATATTATTTATAATATAATATTAATATTATACATATATATATATATATAATATATATATATATGATATTATATAGTATAATTATAATAGATTATTATATATAAGTTAATATATTAATATATATATTAATTAATATTATATTAATTATATTATATATAATTAATAATTTATTATATATGTATACTATATATATATATATTATATATAATAATATATATATATAATATAGTTAATATATATATTAATTAATTTAATTAATATATATATATTATATAATATAATATATTATTAATATATAATATATTTAATATATATATTATATTTATATATATATTAATATATATATATTAATAATATATATTATATTAATTAATAGTATATATTATATATTATTATATTAAGATATATATATAATAATTAGTATATATATTAATATATATTATATATTTATTTTATAATATATTAATAAAATTATAAATATATGAATTTTATATAATTTTAATTTATATTATAGATATACATTATATATAATTAATTAATATTATAATATATAAAATAATATACTATTATATATAATATAGTGGTTGGACTTATCACGTTAATTTATATTAGTTAGGTGTAATTTTAAGTAGTTAAGTTTGGTTATTAACGTATATTATTAAGGTATTGAAGTTATATGAGGTTAAGGTATTTATAGTAGTGTTATTGGAGTTCTTAGGTGAGTTAAGTTTATGGAGTTATAGTATATACTCAGAAATTATTTAAGGTATAATATACTCACCGTGGAAATATTTGTATTACAATCACATTATGCTCACTCTATCTAGGTTTAAGAGTTTATATATGATTATATTTCGTTCGTGTCTGAGATATGGCTCTAAGATAGGCTCACTAGGTTAGTTAAATAGGCCATATAGTTAGGTGTATTTAAGTATAGGTTAAGTTTATCAGAAAATTATTAATAGTTATTTTATCACCTTAAAAAATTATTATAATTAAGCTAGATATTCATGTATAAAATTTATTGATTTTTCTCACGCTCTCACTGGAGCATATATAATACTCACACTTTTAATTAAATATGCATCACATATAATATATATATATATATATATATATATTATAATATATATAATAGTATATAATATATATATTATATTAAGTATATAATAATATTAATATATATATATATAATATAATATATTATATATATATATATATATATATTAATATATTATATATAATAATATAATTTTACTTTTTCATTTTCCTTATCTTCTTCTTTCTTCTTCTTTCTTCTTCTTCTTCTCTTCTTCTTTCTTCTTCTTCTTCTTATCTTTCTTCTTAGTCTTGTTATCCTCAGATTCATATCGTCACATCAAATGGTGTCACTTGTTGCCCTCTTCTGATAGCTACTATTTCCCATCTGTTTCATACTCGTGCTGTTCTTCTTTGGGAATGTTCCCTTTTTGTGTTGCTGCTGATCTGATCACGGCGTACAGCTCCCAATTGTTAGGTAGAGGCCTGGCATCCTCGACCTCACATCTATTTTATATGTTAGATCTTCCTAAATAGGCATCAGTCTATTATGTCCCGTACTGGGTTAACCTTCTGTTACCTCACTCTTCTTGTGCTGTGGTATCGTTCCTTCCTCTGTATGATGTAGAGGTCCTTATACTTCACTTTCCAACGTCCTGTACAGTATTCCTATTCAATAGTGTCGTTCATCCGTCAACATCAATTTTCTATCCTTGGTTTTATGGCTACTTGGAATCCTCCAAGTGGCCCAATTGCACTTACTTCTTCAGTGGGTTGCCTGGTCTCCTCCATATTGACTTTACCAAATTTTCCCTTAGGATCTCATTATAAATAAAAGGAAAAAAATGAATATTGAACAAACAAACACAAAAAAAATGGACCCTTATATTTATATAGTAAGGGTCTGTATTTAAGACTAGTATATAGTTATAATAGTATATATATAATTATGGTATAAAAAGGTATAGTGGTATAAATATATATATATAAATCATATATTACTATATTATAATTTATATATTTTATATATATATATATTTTATATATAAATATATTATTAATAATATAATATATAATATAATATATATATATATGTATAATATATAATCTATGGTAGTTTATTATATATATATATCTTGTATACAAAAAATATTAACTCGAAACAATTTAACGCGATGTAATCCTATATGATATCTTAGTATAAAATAGTAATAGAGTATATATATACTATATATATATATTTATATATATAATTATAATATGCATATATATATAATATAAGATTATATATATATATTGATATATATATATAATATAGTATTATATAATATATCATAAATAAATATCTTTTATTTCTGAAACTGGAGTAAGAAAATACAGAAATTCTCCTTTATGTTTAAGATACAAGGTTTCTAAATGATCTGCGCGCTCTCTCAGAATTTCTGCTGTACCACGTTCTCAGAACAAGAACGAAAATTAAGAAGAGAATATATATGTTCCGTGTCTCCTTCGTTTCTTACCGATATTTATTGTTCAGTAATCCTGGATCAAAACAAAAAAAGAATATGAGGCCAGACCAAATACTGGGTCTTTTGGCAAAGGTATTAACACAGATTCAAAAAAAAAAAAACAATATAAATATGAAACATGTATGGCACAAAAAAAAAGGAATATGAGTTCTTTCCTTATCCCCGGTCTTCTGACACAGGTCTTGCTCAACTATAATTTTTAAATTGGCCTTGAAAGAAATTGAAAAAATATTATCTTCTCTTCCATCATAGTTTCCAAGTTAGATGGGCTGAAAAGCTTTGATTTGAACCTCGGATTCAATAGAGGTTGCTACTGTAAAAATAATAATAATATAATAATAATATAGTCTATTAATTATCACTTTAGGTGGCTGATATTTGTGTGCTATACTTATAGTCTCTGGATCGATGTGTGTGATATTCTTACTTAATATCTGTGTGCTCATCCTATAAATAATATAAGAAATAGTTTTATTGTAATAGTAACTCACCATTTCCTTTTAACAGAAAGATGGTACTATGAGATCGTGTGCCTTCCTCTCTCCCTTATTCGTCCCTCCTCTTCGTTCCCACCGCGCCAGCGATTTGGTTCCTCATTTAAATTTTCTACGGCCACTAATGAAATGCTGATTTTGCGACCACTTGAATAAACCGAGATGCCGCTCGCGCCTACTTCCTTGTTTTTCGCGCGCGGATGCCGGCAAGGTATTCGCGTGCATTCCTTAGAGGACTTCCTGTTACTATACATAGAGAACATAAAAGCGAATTGATATGTTGAATTTGAGTTGGTATGTTTATCTATTTTAATATAATGAATTATTAAGGACTTAATAATAGAATTTACATATAATATGTTCTTATGCCTATACCTAGTATAAAATTTTAAGTCAAATTTCCAATTTCGATTAACGACTGCCTGATTGTAATTTCTGCAAGCTTAGAATAAATAATATACCAATTATAGTTTTCGAACAGAAATATTTAACAAACTAATATAACCGGTTATGTTATTACTTTATCAATAGTAAAGTTAATATTATTTATATAAAGGGTACAAGAGCAATACTTTCCTATTTAGACGTCATTGATATTTAGGACCGATGGGACCCTTCGGATGTGTGCTTTTTACTCCATTTGAAATAACCATGAAATCAAATTTTGCCTTGTGACCTTTCGACCCTTGGAATCTTCCGTAGTCTGTTTTCTTAAACCTCGGTAGCTAACCTAGGGTTAACTTAGGCCGGGCCATCTAAATTCTAGGCTGGAAGGACTAGTTTGGCTAATAAACTCAGCATTGGCTATAATATCCGGTCGTAGAGCCTCTATTGGACTTAACCTTGTTGGCGTCTGAGTCCGGGTCGAATCCAATCTTGAGTTGGGGGTTTCATAGAACTCAGCCTCTTGAACATGGCTCGAACCTTGGCTCGAGAAACTCGCGTGTCTACCTTCGGCTACCAATCGTCTCCCAATTTTTTGGGAGAATTTGTCCTTCTTTATAAAGCTTGAATCACAGCTCGTAAATAAATTCCTTGGAAAGCTGATAATACACTTAGTAAAAATCGCTTATAAGTCGCTTTGTTTTGGCTCAATTCACAATTTTTCACATGTAAATGACTCAAGGCACCTTTCTCGCTGGGGAATCCACCACACTGCTTTTTACCCGGTCATAGTTCTTTTGAGGATAAATCGATTCAGCTGTTACATATAGTCCGTGTAGCACCTTTTGCTTATATAATATTGGCATTCATTGAGGTCTGTTCGAAAATAAAGGATGCCAAGGTCACCAGACTCATGGTACAATAAATATATATATAATATATTGTTATATATTATAGATATTATATAATATATATATATAATATATATATATATTAATACTAAATTATATACTCTCGTACTAATATACTATCCTGTGACATATTTTAAAGATGAGATAGGGTCAACTAAGAGATATAATGATACAATATACGTTTCAAGTGTGCTCTCTCTTATACATATATTTAATATATATCCTATCGTGTAGTCGTTATGATTTTAGTTTGGATTTATTTTCTTTCTTTTGATATAATGTAGTACTCTATATAGGAGAGTTGTGTGCAATAAGATACTGGTAAGGAGTAATATATCGTGTGTTATCTATGCCTGCTAATTATATAATTCTCGTTTATATTTATCTTATGTTATCTATCTATCTAGATAGGTACTGATTAATAGGTATTTATTATCATCATTCTATAATTCACTCACGCTTATACGTCTTTAATATATAAATAGGTTCGGTAGTGTAGTCAGATATAGGTATTCCATCTCCTCATAGTGTAGTAGTTGCTTATTTATCGAGCGTCTTGTGTGTGTGTAAGTGTATATACTATACCTTACTGCTAGCTCTATATATACTATACCTTATGTTAGCATATACTCTATATAACTACTTACTTACGGTAGTTACTATCTGTCTGTCCATATTTATGTGTCTTTTATATGGTATATGTGCTTTATATATAATAATAGATATAATATTCCTCTCACTTATATACTATACTATATATAATATACTATATGTGCTTGTCGTTTTCTTTGTCATTGACGATTTTATACATATAATATAGCTGTCTCTAATATCGTCATTGTTAATAAATATTATCTATAATCTAGAAGCTTGATCATATCATTATAATCTCTTGGTGAAATCAAAGAAGGTAGATGTGTATATGCTCGCTATAAAAACGCGGGATCACTCCTAAGGGGAGCAAAAAATGATATAATATATATCATAATAGCTGGCTCTATTAATATATTATTGTCTTCTTCTCTTGGTGTATTTATTATATTATTATTATTATTATTATTATTATTAATGTTGTTGTTGTTGTTGTTGCTGTTGTTGTTGTTAAGCTTGGAAGATGAACTCTTGTTTCACTTTTGTTAATTTTTGTGTAACTAAAGTAGGTATTTATCAATATAAATTACTGGAAAAATACCTTAGGAATCAAGGCAAGAGGCGGAAAATTTGTTGAAAGGCGTAAAATGTGTAAAACGACGAGATCGTTCTTGTCAATAAGGGCAAGCTTTGATTTTGGCAGTGGGATCTTTTCGGTTTTAATCTCAAACGGGAAATAGTCGTAATTTTCTTAATTTTTATCCAATTTGCACCAAGTAAAGAGCAAATTGCAGCTTATTTCTGAGCTCTAAAACGTCGATTTCGGGTGTTTTTTTTTTTTGTTCTATTGATTTGTTTTGTATTTTCATTTGAAGGAAAATAATTTTTTGATATTTTTTGGAGTTCACGTCCTATAATTTTTGTCGAAATGACCTGAAACGAAAAATGGAAGAGCGTTTCTTACATATCTGAAATCATATCCCAGCATTAGTCCATTTCCGAACCCAATAAAAATGGTTTTGAAAATGAAAAATTGCGATAATTTTTTTTTTCCTGGTCGTCCGATCAACATGAAATTTTCAACATCCATAGTTGGGGGATATGAAGATTTTTTTATTTAGATAATTTTTATTGTATATGCAACAGTTCTGCCTCTGGGCATGGAAAAAAATTTCAAAAATAAATTTCTTGGAAATTTTTATAATTTTTTTTTCTGAATATACCCAAATATTTATCTAATTAAAAAATGTGTATCTGCCCCAACTAAACTTTAAAGCCCTGAAAATTTTATATTAATTGGATGAGTAGACTAAAAATATCGCAATTTTTAACTTTTTTCAAACATTTTTTTTTTATCTTAAATAAGTGAAAAATTTTTTGTTGTCTTATGAAATTTAAATAAATCAAAAAAAATTAGTTTGGAAATTTTTATAAAGTTTACCGCTTTATAAATGGTTTTTAATTTAAAAAAAATTTTTTAGAACGTTGAACGATTATATCTTATATGCAGGGGTGCTCTAATAATGGACTATTTTAAAATAATTAATATAAATTTTTGAAATTTATTCTTGTTGTTCTTCGATGTATTGCCTCCAGCATACTAACTAACATATGTAATGATGCAATATGATATATAATATGCCGTTTAGGTAGTGTGTGAACTTTACATAAAATACATTAAATTTGCGAACAAATGGGTTTATTCTAATTTTTTCTCTCGCAAAGAAATTGTGACAAAATGATATGGGATATGATTTCTATACGGTGTGTGTTCCGAGAAAAAATATTTGCGGAAGAACATATAAGATATATCGACACACTCTCAAATGTTCTTTTATATATAGAGCTCTCTTTACGAGACAACGTTAAAATTTTTAACTTGAGTTTCTAAAAAAGATGATTAATTAGTAGGTGTGACTCTAAAGTTAGTTAATAGTGTTGTGTGTATTGATACTCTCTTGATGGTAGTTTGTTTTATTTAGTATTTTCGCATTTGACCACTCAAAGCATTGGCACTAAAAAGACAAAATGCGTTGTAGATGACCAGTTTAAATATGGTGTCGAGAAATTGATGTCTTTCGGGCACTATGCTTAAATAATACAGCCTCTCCTCTCTCTCTCCTCTCCATAACAGATTGGATAGCATGTGCTTATTCCAAATTTCCTCTCTCTTAAATATTTTCCCTTTAATAAATAAATATAGGCCCATCATAAAACATTTAAACACTAATTTTTATGTGAACTTCCTTACTCTAGGTTTCTATATAAAGTTTCTTAAAACCTTAATTTTTGATTAGTTTGTAAATATAATATATATATATGTATGCGGCTATATATAGATTTCACACTAGAGATTATACCAGAGTTCTGAAAGTTTTGGCAATTTTTTAAAACGCTATTTCATTGAAACACCTTGTCGAAAAAAGATTGCGCGCCAAATTCTATTAATCGAACGTTCAAATTTATTTTTAAGAATATAATGACCATTATTGTTCTAGCTAGATCATTCCCAAAAATATTTATCAGAACCATATTCATCGATGATATCGCTTTCACCAATAAAAAAAAAAAAAAAAAAAAAAAAAAAAATAATAAAAAATACAATTAACAAAATTATTTCCATTAAGATTTTGTACTTTTTATACATCGTTCAACCTTTAATAATATTTGAAAGATAATAAATTAGAATTATTGGAACTCGGGAATCTATATGTTTAGAAGCAAATGGTGTTTAGTTGTCCCAAATTGTAGCTTGATAGACAGTGAGGGCCGGTTTTGTTCTTTTGTGATAAATACTCAAGATGATCTTAGAGAAATTCCTATCATGCTCCGGAACTCCTTACTTTAGAGCTTGCAATAAGTGAGCATAATTACTTACAAAATGTACATAATAAATATTATTCGTCCAATTTGAAAAACCCTCACCTGTATAGGATGCGATGAGCAGGATGATCTCAAAAAAATAAGATTATCAGTGTGGATAGTGGTTTTGAGTCTGTTATCGAACTCAGGAATATATATCTGATATTGTTGTAAGAAGAGTATGCAATATACCTGTACACATTATACTATTTCTCGAATGAGGCTCAGGACAGGGGGCCCAAATATTTCATTAATATATCGTGTTTTTAATTTTATTTATTGTATTATTGTATGTTAGTTTCACGCGAAATGTGAACCTCAGCCTATCGTGAAGTGTTTCCTATTTGATATTTTGAAAAATTTAGCATTTATTATACCTCGTGGTATACTTCAAAGACCATAATATACAGGATCAAACTTATTCAAATGAAACGATGTGACTGGTTAAAGTTAAAGTTTAAATAAATTAACAAGAGTAATTTCCAATATAATTACACTATAGAAAGGATTTAATGCTCCCTTATATTTGACTCTCTCAATATTCTTTTGGAAATCGATTTTTGTAATTCGGAATAGAGGCAAGTACTGTGCGAAATCTAGTTACACAAAAATTGACGAAAGTGAGGGAAGGACTTGGAAACAGAGTTTAGCAACGGAAACGGCAGACTAACTGAGACAATTGAGAAACGAGACGCTCTAAGGCAACTTTCAATTAGCTCTTAATCTCTCAATGACAAAACAATCAACAACTCAGATCAACTAGTACAACACATACAATTCCAGAAACAACAAGTATGGGTAAGGTTAAGATAATGTTTTATCCTTGGAAATGTGTATTTCTTAGATAAATAAAGTAGATAGATTAATAACTCAAATGAAGATTTATAATATATAAGTAATAACAATTACATTCAATAATATTGAATTATTTTAAATATAATATAATAGAATAACAAAACAATACTGTTTCGGTTATATATATATATATATATATAAGTTGAATTATAGGATAAATATAAGGTCTCATACAGACTTTAATTGATTTTTCTTACTCTTAGAATACTAAATATTAATTGTGGAATAATAATAATTATTTATATACTCAATATATATATTATATGTCTCTACATAAATCTAGAGGCAGTGATGAAGTGAATAAACTTCTAACACCATCTCCATTTTGTTCAGTAACAATAAAATTTCATATTATATTATGTATAAATTTAGTTTATCACTATATATCCTCTAAGTTAAATTTATATTTAGTATTTCAATTTAGCATAATATATATATATATATATTATATATTATATATATATATAATTATGACTTATATATATTTTTTTTATATTGTATCTCCGTATATGGATTATTTTCAAATTTTATATATATGTTGTGTGTGATGTGTGGAGTGTATGTGTGTGTAGGTGTATTGTGTGTGTATGTGTGTTATGTGTTGTTTTGTATGTCAGTTGTTTGTACGTTGTATGGGTTGATGGGGTAGGGGAGACCTATGGCGCACTCTTTCCCTTCGTCTGCTTGTTGCTCGCTGGCATTGTGTGCGCTATTGTGGTTCAACTAGTTTACTTAAAATAATTGGGCAAAGATAGACAATCGATTAGTGCTCTCAACTAATAATTTTAAACTATGTGATGTTAATTACTAAGGAATTAGATAGCAAATGTGTGTTGGAGTGATGTTAATAACAGTATAGCTAGAAAGGAGTTTACAGCTGCTGTATTCTTCATTTACTAAAGGCCTTTGATACCATTGATTTAACCATTACTTATATAAAATTTGGATGGTAGGTTAGTGGAGGCAAATGTCAAACCTTTATTAAGATTCTACTTACTTGTTAAAAATTGAAATTATATTGATAACATCAAACAAATCACATACTACATAAGCTGACCGATACCGAAACCAGTAAACTTTTCATTTAACTAGAACGTATCTGTCCGGTGATCTTTTCATGGTTTGGGTCACCAGGTGCCCAGTCCTTGATATTTTTCATGGGTTTTTGTCACTCACGTAACCGGTTGGTGATTGTTCATGGTTTAAGGTTAGTCAGTGCAAAAGTCATGATTTTCTTTTCATGATATGGAATCACCCCGGAACTACTAACCCTATAATTTTGTTTCATTATTTTCATGCAGCCAAAGTGGGAAAGATTAATAAACAAACAAGCAAAAAACAAGATTTAGATGTAACATTAGTCTCTAGTGGGTAGGAACAAAGTTTTTAGATATTTTAATTATATTTTTTCTTTATAATTTCTGGTTATACATTATGTACAATTAATTTTTTATTAATTATTTATTGCCAATATTTGTTTCCATTAATTTTCAAACCAAGGGATGATTCAAAGCAAGGTTGTGGAACTAGAATCGGAATCAGAATCGATTTTAAAAATTGCATGATAATTTGCAATGATAGGGATACTCTTCTTTTACGTTAGTTATGCTCATATATATACAAAAAACTAAAAATACGTAAATCAGTTACATTGAATACTAAAATAGTTGAGTACATCTCGCTCAAAACCGCAGAAGATGGGATATTACATAAATCATCGACAATTAACTCAGAACACATAAACTAGAGTGTGTTTAGAATAATAATATAACAAACGATATAGCGGTTTTCTCGGAATATATTTATGATGTGCAGAAACAGCATGATGCTCTTATCTAATAGACTGAAGAATAATACAATTAACTTTGGATAAGGCGAATTATTTTATACACAAATCAATTTCTCAAGAGACTGGGTAATAAATATAAACAGAGGATTTTTGTCAAATTCGTTTTCAAAAACTTTTGCAATTACAATAGAAAATTTGTTTCCGATCCTTTGCTCAAATTAATTATATAGATATAAAAAAAAACAACATTATTTGATAATATAAGGCTTCTTACATTTTGCAATTCAAATTTAGTTTACAACTGGACTTATTTTAAGTAAAATTCATAATAATGAAGCAGCTTTTGATTCTTTGAAATTAATTACTTGAATATAATAATTAATGTATAGAATAAATAACAATCTAGCATTGTAAAAATCTCTTTTTGGCAAGAATATATTAAAAATATATAAATTCTAAACTAATAAGAATATTAAATATAATATAATAGCATACTATAATATATATATACGAAGAGTTAATAATATAATAATATATAAATAATATGGTGTATATATATTATCTATAGCATCAAATAATCAGTAATATATGTGATACAATATCGTATTAAAAATATAATAATATATTTAAGTTAATCTTTAAATTATATAATCTCAAGTCATTTGCTGGTGTCCTCGCATGATATAACTATTCTTACTGATTTTTGTACTTGATTAAGTCTCAGATATAATTCACTAAGTATAGTACTGAATATTAGAACTGTTTATTTATCATATACTTATATACTATGTACTTCATACTGTTAAGATATTAAAATTTGCCTTTTGAAATAATCACAAATTAGATCATTATTCCGCATAATATATTTATAAGTAAATATTACTTTGTAATATAACTATATATATTTATGTATTATATTCGATTAATATATAATTATACCTCCATTTATTTACTATTTACTTTAATTACTAAGTATATTATAATTATTTTTTGGAGTATATATAATTGGGGAATATAGTGAAAGGTATAATATATATTTGCATTATTAGACCATTTAATATTTAGTTTGATAGCCAAACTAACACTTCACTCTTAAAATATATGTAAATGGTTAATAATATATAGAATCTGTATAGCCTTCGATTATCGATTTTACGACAATGTAATCGTATATCTTTTGGCGATCTTATTGTCTCAAAGGGCTCTACTAGTGCTCATTCACAGGCAAGGAAGGTTGCCAATGAGTTTTATTTTTTCGTCTTTATTTCATTATGTTTTTACTAAAGGAAGAAATATCTCCCAGATTTATAGCTTAAGATTATGACTGATTGAAAACCGTGTCGTGGGGTCTCTCGGCGAATCAGTGCGGTGGGTGACGTACGTGGGGTTTGGGGACAGCTCTTCAGTCATCTTTCCCCTCTGTCCCTTCCGTCTCGTCTCCAGAGCCCTTTAAATATAAGAATGAATAGACAGACGATTTTTATTTAGAAAAATTTTTAATAGTTTAACATTAATGATCAAACTATAATTATGGCATTTTGAATAAACAAAGCATCTTGTCGCGCCTTCCTTTGGTGATGTTTCTAATACGCGAGAAATCTCAGTGGTTTTGCTAAATATACACTTGGTTCACACTAGCAGGAAGAACACAATTGTTTCGGGAAATAGTGCCTCCAGGACGCAAATAGAGCAGTCCAGCAACTCAGTTCTAGCGAGTCTCTGTATATCACATTTTTCTTGTTAAATCATATAATATGTGTTCTAATTTTCAGCTTTCTCTATATCTCTTAGGTCTTGATTTGTTATTATATATCATGTTTATCTTGCTCGAAAATATACTTTCTCACTCAGGATAAAAATATTACATATATAAATATCTCTCAGTATCAATTTTATTTTATTTATATTAGCAGTTACTATATTGCATAATCTAATATTAATATATATGCAGCTTTACTAATAATATCTATCTTTTATGAATTATAAAAATATATTAATGCAGACAACAGACAATAGGTTAAACACTCTCTATAATATGGTGTTTGTGCTATAACTTAGAATACTGTTGACGCTGCGCTTATTCAAATAGCATACTCCAAAATCGAAGATGTGTTAGTGTGAGTATTCGCATTAGTGGTTCGGGGTAGATATTTCGGATAATTCCTTATTAATTAATTTATCTAACTTCTTTTACAAGGTATTAAGATAATTTCCTTTTATATAATATCCCAATACACATTTAGATTTTATTATATTAATTGATATTATTGATAGTATATTTATTTTTATATTGTATTGTATATATATAATGTAATATTATATTATATGTAAGGTTTGTATCATTTATGTATAATGACAACATACTTGTATATATATGTGGATTATTATTGTTGGTTATACTATTAAGTTTTTGCTTATTACTGATCCTAAAATCTGATATTTAAGTGTTTATCAATCTAGTATATTTTCCGATATATAGTGTATTTCGCATTATACCCAAGATACCAGTGTGAATATTCTAAATTTTTATCATCATGAAACACACACACACAATATTATTATTTTAATTTATTATTATATATATTATATAATTTATTATTATATTGTTTTTTTATTAATATGTTTATTATTCTTTGTTAATTTATTTATATATTTATATATACTTTGCTAATTTATTTATATAATTTTGATATCTTTGGATATATTTCTTGCTTTTTTATTATCTATGAGTTTTATTAGAAATTTATATATATGATCTATTTAGTATATTTATTTATTTTTTATTATTTTTTATTATTTATTAATTCTTATTCTAATTTATTATTTAAATTAGGTTTCATTTTTAAACAAATTTATAATTTTAATTAATAATTTTATTTTTACATATTATTTATCTATATATTAGTATTTAAATATTCATAAAAAGTATTTATTATTAATATTTATAATTTATTATTATATATTATATATATTATTTAATATTTATAATATATGATGCTTTTATTCATTTGATTTTAGATATTATTTGGGATCCATTATGTACAAAATGAAAATTATGATTTTATATATTATAAATAATTAATGATCGCCATTTTTTTTTTAAATTCAAGGCTGTATCATATTTGTATTTGTTGATGCTAATAATTCTGTGTATGTTTTGAATTAGATCACGAATTATCATCATAATATTGTTGAGTGTATTAATGATTTAATTATCTGATTTAGCTATATGCTCTCTGCACTATTTAGTATTGAAATTTATTGATATTATTATAGGTTTTATGGTGTGGTCATTAGAAAGTGTGATTCATATTTAATGATATGTGATTAATTTACCTTATAATAATGTAGTTTAAAGTTTTATTTTTAATGTACTAGTTAACATTGTGGTTCGATAAGATTATAGTTTTCCTCCTCCAATTATTATATTATTATTTTTTTTTTTCTAAAATGATTATTTAGAAATTCTCTCTTTTGTACAGTCTGATATGCACTCCTTGTGTTTATGGATTATATGTAATTTCTTTGTAATCATAATCGAATATATACAATGTTTTATCTCATGATTAATTAGTGTATGAAATTCTCTCATTATTTAAAGATGCTCAGTGAACCAAATAAGTTTTTAATTGTAGATTTGGTTTATTTATTTTTGATGCATGTAATATTAACGTTATTATTTTATTTAATTTTTAATTATATTATTTCATTATTATTACTATATAATTTGTTATGTGTTATTTTAGTGGGCGCCATCCTTCTTAGGAATATAAATGTAAAATATAAATAAATAAATATAAAAAAAAAATTAATAAATAATAATATATACATTGGATATTTTTTATTTTTGAATGGGTTGGTGAGCTTCTCGATACTGTCGTGTGATGATATATATAATTATTATTTTCGCTATTTATTATATATTTATTTTTTTTTGTTATAAGTTGTATGCGCATTCATTATTTATTTGGTACTCTAGTATTGGTTATATGGTTGGTGTGTGGTGTGCTCGAATAGGCCGAGACGTGGAGTCAGGGTAGTGGGATTGTTTATTTTACTTATTAAACGCGGTAGGGTAGTGATTATATAGGGCGAGTGATAGAATCACCTCTCTCAGTCGTAACACCCAATTTAAATTGCTGAAAGAGCGGGGATGGGTTCTCCTGCGAGAGCCCTCTCCCCGGAGACTGTTGCGAGAAATTATTTAGCGTTATACCAACCCCGTTAGTTCCCGCGGAGGGCCGGGATTTAGTGAGCAACCCGCACGCTCTTTCGCCAATCGGGATTGATTGCTGAGTGTGTTTTCTTTTATACCTTGGAGAGGGGACGTTTATTTTTCTTGCAGTTTAAGAAAGAATAAAAAATAAACATAAACTTACTACCGAGTTTATAAGTTTCTCATAGATTTATATTTAAACGCTTTTATGAATTACGCTTTAAATTTATAAGTACTTCTATCAACGTAGGCCTTTCAACTCATATTAATATAATTGATATAAAAAAAATTTTTTTCTTTTTTTTCTTTTGTTTTTTTTTCTTCTTTTTACGCAGTTTCTTCCGCTCTGGAAATCGACGAGTTCAGACTTTATATGTTAACCAGCGCATATTGATCACAGCACAAAATGTATATATGCCTGTTCCAGGCTATGCTAGTTTATTAGTTTTTATATAATCGGTAATTAGTATGTGAGGCTCTTCTAGAGGGCTAAATTATTATATATATTTAGTATTATTATATATAATATATATTATTAGATTATTTATAATAATTGATTATACTGGTTATATATATATTTTAATAAAAAGTATCAATAATATAAAAGTTTATTTTATATTAATATATATATAATATATATATATATATACTAATATATTATATTATATATATATATATTGTATACTATATTATATATATAACTTAAGTATATAATTTGAAAATCACTAAAACTTTAATAATTATATATATATATTAATACTTTATAATATAAAATAAAAAAGATAGCATATATATATATACTTTATATTAGTATAGTTTATCTTATATCCTGTTGCATATCAATAATACCTATATAAAATTTATTCTAATATATATTTTTCAGTTTCATTAATATTATATATATATTTATACTCTCGTATCGATATATAGTTATCGATGCAAGAAAAAGTAAGAGGAAGAGTCAGAAAGGAAATTACATTTTTTCCCCCCATTTTACGGTATTATATATATAATTTTTTACTTATATATATTTATATATATTACTTACATAATATGTATACACATAATATTATTATATTATTTTTACTCATATATAATATGGCCTATTATTGTCGCTTTACTTAATTATTTAATACTTAGTAAACTCATTATTTAAATACTACTTTATCATAATATAGTAAATAATATTCTGCTGTTGATAGTATCAATAGTAATATTATTAATATGATTAAATAATAAAATAATGAATAATTAGATTTCTAGTATGACGATTATTCGATGTAGATGATCGGTTACGATATTGAGACTATTATTTCGATTTCTATCGCTCTCTCGTGAAATGGTTCAAGTTACAGAGAGTATGAATATTTACTAATTAAGGTTTTTCTCCCATAAAGATTTACTAGTGATGGCACTTTTTATCCTTAATATATGTATTTTGTTAGATAGATAATCTATTCTAGTGATTTTTTGTATTGTGATTAATTTACCATTTCTTCCATTGTGAGGGCGTTATCGCCAATAGGGTCTGTTGGACTCAGCATTCTTCTTCTTCTGGTCCCCGAAACTCTTTATCCATTAGCACTCTAGTTAGGAAACATTTACTTTGTCGCTCAATAGTGGTACTTCTGACGCCCGCCAAGTGTCCGTTGCAGATATCTTATCTTACTCAGCTATATCCATTCGTCGCCTTTAGACAACCTAACTAGACATAGCAATTCTTCTTATCCCATTCTGTTGAGCATCGAACAAACTGCTCTCTCTCCCAGGTGCTCCCAGAGATTCGTGCTTATTATGCGACTAAGGATTTCAATGATCTGGTCTCAAGGCGTTTATAATTCTGAAAGCAAAAATAAATTTAAGAAGGACGGCGTTGCTAGCCCTTTCGCCCTAGAACTATGCGAAGAAAGAAGAAAGTCTTCATATGTGTCCGACTGTCTTGAATATCCATTCTTCTTACATAATAGGACATAAATAAATACTCCACTATACCAGGCTACTGTCAGATTAGCATTATCAAACTCCTTACTGCCTAGCATTGTTAAATTTCGAAAATTAATGGTATTGGTTATTCAAATTTAGTACTCACTTACGTTAGTTTTAAGACTCTATTTATTCTCATTATGTATTAATATAAACTCAATTAGTAAAAGATATAGTTATATTATATTTCATAAATTATATAAGTACTACTTTGTATATATATATATATATATATTATAGTATAGTATTATATTATAGTATATTCTAAAAATAATAGTTTTATTATATTATATATATTTATATATAAAGTGTTCATTCAGCATAATTTGGTGACTTGATATATGTGATATATTTATATATTATGGAAAAAATACTTGAACCTTTACTTCGTCTGTATCTATTGTAATATAATTCCCTGAATATTTTTCAGATATATTTTTTTAAATAATTCTCGTACATAATTTTATACATAATTATACTTTGACATACGAGAAGTTCACATAGAAAATATTGATACTGAAATAATTATATTTATACAAGTATAAATTAGATTCATATATTAAATTTTATTTAACCTTATTTATAATATAATTACTTCTGCAATATAAATATATATACTTTTATTATCTATTTTACGATACTATAATCATAATATAGGCCCTCTTAGCGTGTGTATCTAAACATACATAGTGCCTAATGATATAAAAAAGTTTCACCTTTATTTTCAATGAATGACATAAAAATTTATCATACTGTAATTATATTGACTAAATGCATATTGTTATATGCTTTGACTATATTTTTAACAACAGTCAAGTTTGTAATAATTTAATTAGCAATTATAGAGATTATTCTATTTGATACTAATTTAATTTATAATTAATATTATAATTATATACTCATATATCTTATTATTATAAGTTATTAACATTATATTTATATATATTAGTATTATATTATATATTTATATTGATTTAGATTCATATTCCTGGCGATGCTTTAACTGGATTGTTTCATGTGGTAAGCAATCTATATGATTATGATTGGACTGGGGTGCATCTCCTCTACTTAATTAATTGTTTTGAAACAAAGATAAGGATATTATCCGATAAGATCTTAATATTGTATAATTAAATATATTCATAAGATTAAATTAATTAATTTTTACTATCTATTTAATATAATGTTTATTTTTAATATGTTATATATTATATCATGAATACTGTTATAATTATGATGATGAAATTACTAAATTATATTCTTTCTTTCTTGCAAATATCATTTATTTCTCTTATATATCTGTAAGGATCTTTTATTGTGTAGGTAGTATTTCTCTCGTTTTTCTGTGATTATGTCCCCTCAAGTAAGCTCAATAATTATTAATGCTTTTCATAAATATAATATATCTGTATATTTTTTGTCTATCTTATTGGCAAACTGTGTATATATAGTGGAAATAACCTTATTCTTTTATTTTGATAGATGCTATTTTTGAGTGATATTATTTTTTCATTAAAGTTAATCTCCTTTCATCTCGATAACACTCGTTCATTTAAAATATAATCTCCTAAAATTTGACAACTTCTACTCATAAGTTAGTGTGAGTATTCTCTCCATCTTATTTCAATTAATATATGATATTTATAGCAATTTGATATTGTATTTAGAAGCCATTTTACCCGATTTATTTTTTTTAATAAATATTTTATAATATATAAAAATATACGTTTTATTTAACTATATTAATTACTATATAATATGATATATTTATATTTATATAATTTAACTTATTATTATTTAATATAATTTAGAATATTATATTATAATAGTGATTATATATTATATTGTTTATTATAAGTTTATTATTTAATTTAATATTCTATTATGATATTTTATATATTTAATTATTTATATTTTTTAATTTAATAATTTATTTCAATATTATATTATTATTAATATGTTTATATATATTATCTTATTTATTATATTATATTATTATAATGATAATATTTTTATTATTCTCTCCTTTAATATTTCTATATTGGTGAACATTATAATATTATTTTTTTTGCATATATTTAAAGAAGTACATACAGTATATTTTCCAAATGATATTTATGATAATGAAGATGATCCTAAAACATGGCAAAAAGAACAAACCGTTTTAGAGCAAAGCGGAAAGTAAGCGATAATGATTTGATGAGTAGATTGAGAGTTTTATTATGATAATATATTTATTTTATCTAATTATTGAGACGGTAATGAGAATATAATAATAATAAGCTTAAGAGATTAAAATTGAAATTAAGATGTGATCATTGATAATTTGAGTGAAAGAGAAGTAGATATAGTGAATGTGTATATTATTATATACTATATAATTTTACTTAAATTATATATGAGATCCTGACTTGCCAGGTGTAAAAAATGAAGCGAAAGGAATAAGTCCAGAGAATGCTGGGAATCATGCATAAGGTAGGTAAACAATAAATTAAATGTGGCAAGCTAAGTATATCGAGCATACGTATAGAGTATAATTTAAAGTTGTGATTATGTAGAGGTGTGTGATTATTTGGTATATTAACTCCCTGTCAATCAGTCTAGGTTTTTAAACTCTATAACTTGACTATATCTAATCAGGTGATATAGTTAGCCATCATATGCCATTATGATAGTATAAATTACTATAGATTCATTGTATAAGGGTACTTATAATTTAACATTTATAAGATATGCATTACGTTGTGTATATTGTTCATATGTCTACTATGACTGAAATTTAGTGATAAAATAATAACTACGTAATTAACAGTTTGACGAAGCTCATAAAATATTCAATGAAGTTCTAAGGCTTTGATAGAAAAAGATCCTCTGGTCACAACCCACTTAGTGCAAAAGAGATATATAAATTTATTAATTTAATATTAATAATTACTTATTATAATAAATATTTCTTAAAAAATCAATCGATTTGTTAATATTATAAGTATTTATATTATATAATTTAATAGTAGATATGGGTACCTATGAAGATCTAGTCAAACTTAAGCAGTAAATGCTAACTTACATGTATGGATAATATCTCATAGGTATGTGTACTAATACGAAAATAAGATACGATTTAAATTAGTGATTCCGATATCGGATGTAATAGAGTTCTAAAACGAGTGAATTGTGAAAAACGTTGGCAAGTTAATTTTAATGTATATCTCAGTGTGTCTCATTTACCTGCCTTAGAACCAAGTGTTTGAGGATTATTTAGAGTTTTTAACCTCGCCTAAAAGTATTGGTAATTAATTGTAAGGTATTCATACACTTTTAATTCGGGATTAGATTATTAATATGTTTAATTATATTAAGTCATGACTAGTTTTAGGAAAAGTGGTTAAATAAGCTAACCGTCCTATTATTTCTTTATTAGAGAGGGTGTTCCATGGTATTTAACTTCGTGATTTGTGTACACTTAAATTTATGACTTTGACTTTATATAGATGATTATATATATGAATATTTACTTAGTCAAGTGTCCGAAGAAATTTTGAAATACATGTTTATGTGGCTTATATTTTTGACGTTTAAATATATACACATCCTTTTGTCTAATAACTTTATTATACCTTATGTGAGTCCGTCAAACGAACAAATTACTCAATAGTTTGAATATTATACTATGTGGAATGTTGGTTTGAAGAACTTCACCAAGTTGAATAAGATTTGTGCATTTTAATATACTAAAATGAAAGTTTGGATAATGGTTAATCTTTATTTATTAATGCTAATTCGTACTTTGCAGTTGTGTTTACGTATAATTTTTAATTTCGATATTTTAGGTAGTATAAATTTATAAAGGTTAAATATAAAGTAAATGTATTGTTAAGACCAAATATTATAGCTGAAATAATATATTAGAAAATTATATATAGCCTTGTGAGTCCTTTTTTTTTTGTTGTCTTTTTGAATGAGTTTGTGTGTAAACTTGCAATTTTTGTATAAGATTTATTGGAGTCTTATTTAGTACAATGAATCTAACAGTAATTTATAAATTGGTGATAAAACAGATACAGCATTATTTAACCAAAATAATAATATATTATAATAATATATATAATATAATATATATTATATATATAAATAATTATAATATATATATTATTACTATATAGTCAATAATATAATATTATATAATTAGCAGTAATAATATATATAGATTTATATATTATTATATTAATATAATATTTATATAAATGTATATATTGAAGTGCCATCCCCATGTTTACGGTAAATGTCCTTCAATAAAACGTATAATTAATTATTTAGTATATAATATTATAAATAAATTACTATTAATTATAACCAAATATTTAAATAATGTTAAATATAAAAATAATTAAATTAAATATTTATATTTTAAATGAATATTAATATATGTTAAATTACATATAATAATTAATAATTATATATATATATTTATATATAATATATATATATTAATTATTATATATCTATAATATATGTATAATAATTATATATCTCTAAATTATTTTATTATAATTATAATAATATATCTCTCTAATATAGGCAGAAAAGGAGTGAAGCAAATTTAGCGCGTAGTTTATCCTCCAACTCCACAACAATGAAATTTAACATCGTTTTAATATTTTTCGTTTAAAATTTTAAAACTGTCTGGTATGCTTTCTTTAATTTCGAAAAAAAAGTAACCGGATAACTATTTTAACGAAAAAAAGTGTGAATTATATATTTCCTCTTATACATCCGGTAATTCAGTGTTTACTTTAAATTTCGGAGTTTATATAAAATTATATTTTACTATCATAGAATTTTAATTAGTAATTAATTTTCGTCTTTTGAATAAAACAAACTTTATTTTCCATAATAAATTATACAGTTAAACTTGTTTTATTTCACATGGACTCAAAATAAAATTATGTGTAAACTTATTTCGGTTACATTTACGGATTAAAACATATATTAAACATTTTATATTGTGTAATCTTTTTTTTGAAAGTAAAGTCTCAGTTATAATTTATACATTTTACTCATTGGTTCGTCTCGTATGTTTAAATTACATATAAAAAAAGAAGAAGAAATAAACTCAGATAGTGAACCTCGTTGCTCGTCTTCCTCAGCAGTGAATAGTATTACTCTATTTAACATTCCATTATACGTTATAGTATACAAATATGAAACTTTAAGCTTCTCTTCATTGCAATACTAAGTAGTTTACAATTATTAAGAACTAGGCCTCATGAGGCGTTTAGTAACTATATAATAAGTGAATATACAATATTTGTCTATAAAATCTCTTAAGTTTGACATAAAATATCCTGATTATTTTTACCATATATACTACCTTTCGGGCTTCTGAGATTTTGTCCGTAAATGAAATTTGTCCCAGTTTTCCAATGGCTTGATTGATATTATAACAGTGTTGAAGTTAATAATACTAATAATTAACAGTCATATGTCATTACATCAAAGTGAAGGTTCATTTTAATAAGTTGAGACGAGTTTTATCATATACATTTATGTTCAATATGTGCCCATCTCCGTGTCGATATTATGACTAGGGATTTATTCGCATTTAGTCCGGTATATAATACCAATTCCTCCAAACATTGTGCTGTTAATATCTATTCACGGTGAAAAAATAGCTGCAAAAATGTGTAATAATCGTTACGTAATGGAATTTGAAGCGGACAAATGTTTACAATTTTCTGCGTTTTAAATCATGTTGTTATTGAATGGGCCAGTCACCCATACGGAAGATAAATTACTGCATGGCCTCGTTAACAGTGCTCCGAAGGGTAAAGCCGGTTGCTTCTTGCGGTGTCCAGAGTAAAATTTTAGAGCTCTCTGTCTTCTGGCTACCATTTATGACCAATCCCACACTGATCTGGGGGTAATAAGTTCGTATCAACCACGTTCGCCACTATGTGGACTCCATGTTGGAGGGGCTCCATCTTAGTGTGCCTTATAAATGTTTTACCTGCTCTTATCCTCTAATTAATTGTGTAACAATAGAGCCATTATTGTAACATATTCGATGATAGGCTAACCTGTTTTACTCGGTTGCTTTGCTGCGACAAAGAAAGTCGAAAGACCTTGGCGTTCTGGATATGGCTGCAGAATAAGTTAACCTTTGGTAATCACGTATCGCTGTCTAAAGTTTATGCGGATTTTCAGTATACCCATATTACGTACATTATGGGGCATTTCTCCTTACCCCTCTGAGATGAAAGTGTCGGCTTTCATCGCTAAAACACTATACGATTCTTAGAAGGTCATCTGTCTGATCCTGAACAACTGCACAGGAACATGGTTAAACCGTAGAGTCCTTAGTCGTCCTCCCCTTGGCGAGGGCCTTTTTTTTTTTTCTAATCTTAAATCTTCACCAAACTCTGCCAGTGATCCTATACCCATATACCATTAACACCTCTTTTTGCCACTATAAAAACTTAAAAACAAACCCCCCGGTGGTATTTATATAGCGGGCATCCCCCGGGCATTCTGTTTCTCTGCCTTTGGCGTTGAAATATTCATATTTACCTCGCGGCGTTTTCTCTTTCTTT
>JABUQX010102358.1:27500-40130 GCA_015478945.1 Trachelipus rathkii | reverse complement strand
AAAATTTACACGTGGACTAATGTGTTTTACTTTGTCATTATTTACTAATATGGCAAAGTAAAACTCATTACCTACATATATCTAGTTTTCACAAGAATTTAAAAATGCTTTAAGTTAATTTATTAATGGTTACAAAAATATAAAATATTATATTATCATGAAACATATTTTAAGTTAAGAATATTCGAAAATATTGACAATATGAAATTTCTTTATGGTATTCTCCAATATTTTAATGCAAAGGAATTAAGAAAATTTGTAGTTATTAACATCTCAGTATAAAATGTTTTCATCATTAATTTGTTTAAAAGTTATTCCACATCCCCTATTTATTCAAACACTAAAAAATAAATGAAAATTGTGAGTTGACAAAAAATTATATGGTATCAATCTTTTTTTAGTTTTTAAAAAAGAATGACAATGCTAGAAGATAAAATAAAGGAATAAATATCACAAAAAAAGCACTCTTATAATATTGCAATCTTTTTTTTTTTAAAACAAATTTTGATACACTCACTATTAATATACTTTACAAAACAAACATATTAAGCGTTATTTCTTATTACAATGAGATATTGAATAATGATGTATAATAAACCAATAGCTTTTAAATACTCAGCAACATACCTTATTTACTTAAACAATTAAGTATAGAATTAAATGTAAAAAATTTAAGAAAGAAATGGTTAATAAAAACTTAATGTTCCTTGCAAATAACTTTAATTGAAATATAGAAACAGTTTTCAGTTATATAAGGTGGGTTATAAAGATCTCCCACATTTCGAATAGAAAAAAAAAAGAACACAACAATCTAGAAAATAAGTTGAATATTTTTTGAAAAATAAAAAAAATAGTTAAAATGTTATAGACAAATGGCGGATGTTGTTGGCAATACATTGATGGAGTCGTTCCTGGAAGTTCTCGATGACTCTGTGTTATCTCAGTGGAACTGCGTCGATTTCCTCTCGGATCCTTTCCTTCAATTCCTCAAGAGCTCGAGGATGATGTTGGAAAACGTTTTCCTTTAGGAAAAAAAAAAAAAAAAAAAAAAAAAACAGTCTAAGTGAAAGCATTTGCTGGAACTCTTTCATTGACCTGCAAAAAAAATTATATATATATATATATATATATAACTTATATTTGCATATATACACAAAAAAAAATATATATATATATATATATATATATATATATATATATCAATATATATATATATATAACCCTCCTAACCCCAGATTGGGGGCGAGGTGCGTAGAATACACCGGAACAGAATAATAGCAGAACATGATATGAAGCATGTCGAAAAGAAAAACCCCACTTTAACCGTCGCCTTTATACCCCCAGTGAGAAATCATCGTAATCAGAAAAATCCACCTTGGGGCTTTACAAGACGGCGATGAACCCACACTGTGGTATCTCATCAATGTGGGGTTCATCATCCCTTGGACCATTCAGCCCACAACCATACCCCTTCACAAAGCCCAGCCATTCACTCCTATTATGCAAATTTCTTCTCGCCTCTGCCACACTCTTATTCCTTTCCATCACACATTAATTTACTGACTCCACTCACATTTTCGATTCCCAGCGCACTCACCACTATACATCCTCTTAACCAACCGACTATCATCCATCCTTTCCATATGTCCAAATAATCTTACTAAATTCTCGCGTATTATCTCGTTTATACCATTCTTCACAACACACAACTCCCCAACATGTTCATTCCTCATTTTATCAGTTTCGTCTCACATCTACCCCCAAGATTGTTCTTTTGAACAGATTGCACATAGATCTATACCTCTTATTCCACAACCCAAAGTTTCCCTACTATACATTAGCACCGGTAACAACATACCCTCATGTAAAACCCTAGTGCAATCAAGACTTAGTCCTTTTGCATTCACCAAGGATCTAATTGCACCAGCCGCCTTCCTACCATTCACAACTTTCCTACTACATTCTGCATCATCCGTTCTCTTTTCATCTAACATATAACCTAAATATTTAAATTCAGATACTTGTTCTCACCATCCAACATAACTTCACACAGTGGATTCACCTTACTCTTATCTACACTTACTTTCAAAAACCTCCTTTAACACAAATGCTAAAACCCTCTTTATTCAATCTTCTCAAACTCTTCTAATTTGTCACACAAATCATCAGGTTTAATAGGCAGAGATTTTCCCTCCACTGTCTTCAGTACTACTCCAGTCTTAATAATAATAATAATAATAATAATAATAATAATAATAATAATAATAATAATAATAATAATAATAATAATAATAATAATAATAATAATAATAATAATATTTTCAATAATGGGAAGTTATACTCACTTGGGATAATAATAATAAGAAAGGCAACTTTAAAAATAATAGGAAAATTTTACAAAATTGATTAGTAAATAAGACAAAATTTAATGCTAAATTATTAATTACTTTTATTTTTTGGTATATACTATATTTCCTACATATATGTTAAAATATCCAACTTTCAGCTTTATTTCGCTGTACTGGATGATTTTTTTTTTTATCCCCCTACTCAGACATTTACAACACACTCCTCCCTCGACCCCAGATACTCTCATTATTAAACACATCCACACTCAGTTAATCCAAAGTACGATCTCCGTATATCCAAACAACACCATACTACAAATATCCCCCACAAAACAAACTTTGGACAATCAAACCAGAGTAATTCTTTCCCGTTTACGCTCCGGGCACCATCCCTCACTTCAGGAATAAGTAATGTAAATATAAAATTCATAATGGTCCCTCCCCCACTGTTAAGATGTCCCTCCATGACAATTGACGACACAGGACCTCTCATGCTAGACTGCTCGAACCTAACGTAATTAAAAAAAAAATAACCAAAACGATATAAACTACACACATTCCATTGGAGCTCCGATAAAACACAACCTGTCACTAACGCACACTATAAGCAACTATATATATATATATATATATATATATATATATATATATATATATATATATATATATATATAAATAATAAATATATATATATATATATATATATATATATATATATACCGGTATATTATTAGTGAAGAAGCTTGGCAGTGTGTGTGTAAAGGGAGGGGGTATGAAAGAAAATGCAGATAAGAGCAAGGTGATGATGGTAGGTGAGGAGAGAACGCAGTGTGAAATCATGTTGGTTGGTAGACAGCTAGAACAAGTATTGGAGCTTAAATATTTATTTAAATATTTAAATTTTGGATGAAAAGGAAACAGATGATGATGATGAGTGTATTCGGAAAGTTACGAGTGGTAGGAAGGCAGATGATGCAATTGAATATTTGGTGAATGCAAAGGGACTAAGCCTGGAGTGCGTTATGGTTCTGCATGATAGTATATTGTTACCGACGTTAATGCATAGTAGTGAAACTATTGTGTGGAATAGGAGGTATAGATCTAAGACACAATCTGTTCGGATGGATCATCTTAGGGGTGTGTTGTTAGGTGGGAGAAGAATTGATAAAATGAAGAATGAACGTATTAAAGATTTGTATGGTGTGACGAAAGGAGTAAATGAGAAAATAAGGAAAAAGAAAGGATGGATAGTTGGTTGGTTAAGCAGTTTTATGGTGGTGTGTGTGTTGCGAAGCGACCAGCTGCGAGATCTAAGAAAATTGGATTGGTCAGTAAAAGAATGTCTGAAGGAAAGGAATGTAAATTTAGCTCATGTGAGAAGAATGGTTCATAGTAGGGGTAAATTGTGTAGTTTTGTGAGGGGGTATGATTGTGGGCCTGGTCAGGGATGAACCCTGGCACTCACGAGACACCACGGTGTATGAAGCTCTTCGGTGGATTTTGGCTTCAATGGACTCGGAATTAAGGGTATGAGGGAAGGGTATGGGGGGGGGAACAAATCATTTCGACTTTGGTCATATTCTTCTACTTAATTATTTTGCTTCCAGTGCATGTGTGTGTGTGTGTGCACCCTACCCACAAGCTGTGGGGAGGATGAAAATATATTAACTTTTAGTTTTTCATGTTACTAACTATTCAAGACTTATCAGACTATCAGTTATAGTAAATAATTATCATTTAAATTAAGTGAAGTGAGGATGAAATTTCTTTTAAATTATTTTATTAACAATAAATAGACCTGTCACAAAATTATCTATCAAAGAGGCTGAAACAAAATGTATTATAATTTGCTACAATCATTAACTCTCTGAATGGCATTAAAAAATAGTGGTTTATAAAATTCTTAAACTAGTCTATTTTAATATAAATATGGTAAGTTTTAAGCACTGATGACAAAAAAATATTTGGAACATTTCTATCTAATTTTAAATATTTTACTTTAATTTTTCTATGATCCTAGTTTCCTTTATTTTAGTTTTCTTCTAATATAAAGAACTTATACATTTTTAAGTACTAAGGGTGTATCTTGTGCAGGCACAATTCTTTTCCTACTTGAGATTAAAAATTAGGACTACTATAAAAATTAGGACTACTATATATTAAGTCTTCTGAGAACTCTTAATTGACTAACTTAGTCAGCATTGATTGAGGAATATAGTAAATGACTGTGCTATCTTAAAAAAACATGTACCTCTGTTTGCTGTATTTTAAGTTGCAACAAAGAGTTGCTGAACTAGAATCATCAGTGTCAGTAGTTTCAGGAAAATATTCAGATTAACAGGAGTCATCTTCAAAATCTAAAACTTCTGATGAATTGGAGTGACCTTCAATATCTTCTCCCTTCTTCTTTAATTATATATATATATATATATATATATATATATATATATATATATATATATATATATATATATATATATATATATATATATATATATATATATATATATATATATATATATATATATATATAAAATATATATATATATATATATTATATATATATATATATATATATATATATGAATTAACCATATATTTAAATATTACAAAATTACAAGATTTTAGCTGAATGTATTTTATGTGGAATTGTTTAAAATATTTTATTTAAGAAATTCTTCAGTTTTAAAATACAAAAGAAAAACTAGCTGTGAGCTGTGCAAGAAACATTCACTAATAAATTTATGATTCCATAATAATAATAATAATCATAATAATAATAATAATAATAATAATAATAATAATAATAATAATAATAATAATAATAATAATAATAATAATAATAATAATAATAATAATAATAATACTTACATATTATCTAGTTGGTTTATATTTATAGTGAAATTTTTGTCTTGCACTTAAATCAATTTTATTTTTTCAGAGCTTTTCATGAATTACTATTCTAGCTATGGAGGAAAAATTATATATATATATATATATATATATATATATATATATATATATATATATATATATATATATATATATATATATATATATATATATATATATATAATATATATAATAATAATAATAATATATATATAGCATATATATATATATATATAATAACAATAACCTAATATATATGTAATAATAATATATGTATATATATAACTAATAATAATATATCTTCTTTATATATATATATATAATATATATATATGTATACTATATATAATACTTATATATATATATATATGCGTGTTTGTGTTTGTGTAGGCTAGTTTTTGTGTGTTGTAACTCTGATCATAACTTTAGCTAGCAGCAAGAAAATTTGGTCTAAAAATCTTTGCTCCAGCATGAGGTCAGATTTCCAGCCAGGCAAAGATTCTTTGTTTATTATCCCAACTTTCAAATTAAGTGATAAAAAAGTTTATACCTCTAATTATCTTAAATTTAAGAACATTAAGAAACATCGTATCGTTTACACTTTGTAAGAAAATGCTTATGCACTTTTCATCTAGCATCCTAAATATGCTTAAACATGCTAACAAACAATATCTACAGCTCAAAGATTAAGAACAGGCTTGGCCCCTCTCCCCCACCCCAAAAAAAAAGCCTGAACTACCTAATAAAACCCCACTCACATGATTGCTTTAAATAATACAAATGACTGACAGACTGTGTGCAAACTGCCTGCTTGTACCATGAAACCAGTTATTTATACAGTATATAATTGTTAGGAACAAAACTATTCTCAAGGCTTGTAGGTAATGAAATTAACTCTAAATAACAAAAAATAATAAACTAGTAAAATCATATTTAATAAAAAGGGATGTTTTTTCTAGTTTTATTGCACTCAACCTGGGTCAGAACTAGAGTTGGCAGTAAAAAAATCACAGGAAACCTATAAAAGTAATATTTTAACTACCCAATAAAAAACCAGTTATATTTTCCTATATATTTGCGATTTAGAGAAAATAATCAGATTAATAGCAGAAGTTAATCAATATACACTTTATTTTACAGTATTTATTATATAGGTTCTTATTTACCATTGCCATAATAATTTTGCATTTGTGGCCGCTAAAATAGTAATATCTGACTGTTAAATGTACCAAATCAATTTCATATGAAGCTTTATATCAAGCAAATGAAATTAAAAATGTGAAAATTATTTTTATAAAATAGAGCAATACAATTTTTTCATTATATACTAACTAAAAAGTAGCCAATTAATATTAATTTTATAATTCTTTGTATACTCTGATGAGCATCAGCACCTTTTCAGCTGATACTTTGGTTCTCAGTATATTGTGTACAAGATAAAAATGTTTAAAAGATCATCTATATTGACCTGAGCTTGAAGTATATACAGAAATGAATAATCGTCACAAAAGCTCACATCACAACTTTCCCCTCCTGTGGAAAGTTTATTATCTTATTTATCCATTTATATAAACTATGTTAATAACTTTTGCTAACTTAGAAGAATTCTGATTTTCATTACATATTTTTGTCATATATATATATATATATATATTTATATATTTTATATATATATATCTTATATATATATAATAATAACTATATAATAACAACATAATATATATATATATATATATATATATATATATATAAATATATATATATATAGATACCGAATCTATATATATATATATTTCTTTAATAATAATAATAATAATAATAACAATAATATATATATATATATATATATATATATATATATATATATATATATATAATATATATATATATATATATATATAATATATATATATATATATATATATATATAATTTTTGAGAAAACTCCTTTTCAAAACAAGGTCCCATTGAACAAAAAGAGCAATACAATTTAACTATACAATATTAATCAAAACATATAGGCCCTATATATATCTACCTAACCAACCTAGTTTTAAATTTAGTTATCACATCCCTAGGCAAATCAATCAAAACATGAACATCCTTTTTTCTGATAAAGTACTTTCCCAATTCTTACTAAATGTGTTACTGTTTATTTACCTATTGTGATCCCCAGTTCTTTCATCATGGTCTTATATTAAAAACTTACTCTCTCAGTAGAGGTGAGAGACCTCAGAAGTGGTGGTGGGTGAGCAGATAAATGACAAATAAATTTTAATAGCAAAAATACAGTTCTTTATGCTGGTTACTTGAATGAAAGATTTAACTACAATATGAATGGGGATTGGCTTAAGTCTGTGGACCAGGAAAAAGATTCATTTGATTATTAACAGTAATCTCAAAGTAGCTAGTCAGTGTTTGGAATCAAAGAATAAAGCTAATAAAATGCTTTGTATAACTGTATAACAAATAGCAATGTCCTTTGCAAGAGCAGAGAGGTCATAAGTAAGCTGTATAATAGCTATGTTAGGCCAGTATTAGAATATTAATGAACAGATTTGGATCCTTATTTATGAAAAGAATAGATAAGCTGGAGCAACATGGATGATTTTTGTGTTTGGGTTAAGAGCTATGAGGAGAAGCTGAAGAAGTTAGGAATGTTTTATTTTAATTACTTAATCAAGTGGTTTAAACTGCTGCACAGTTTTCATAGCTATTATAAGGCTTGATAATACTTCCTTACTCTAGTGTGCAACAATATGAATTATAATTTCTATTATTTTATTACCTTTTTCTATATTAAACAATGCTCTGAAAATTTCAAATTGCTAAAAAGCATGTCAAAATCCTTTCATTTACAACAGTCTCCAACCATTTCCTATATATGTCATAGTTAAAACTATTTGATTTTGCCAATGTGAAGTAATATAAACCTTTTGTTTGAAATTCATTTGCCACCTATCAGCTCACTCTAACACAACCCTCAAGATTTCCAACAGAAGCAGCTAATTTAGTATCATCAGAAACTTAGAAACCCTATTTTTATTTCTTCATCTACATTCACTTATATTAAGAAAAGTGTATCCTACACAGAACTATAAGAAATACCACTTTTCATCAGCTCCCATGATTAATTATTAATATACCTATTAAGAAGTACATTACCTTCTGTTAGTCAACTAATATTATATTAAGTTATAAATAGGGATGTGCCAAAGTATTGGTATTGGTATTGGCCAGTATTGGCCATTTTTCCGGGTATTGGTATTGGTCAAAATGTGTCAATACATTTCAGTCTTTATAATGTGTTAGAGAAGTTTATAAAATATAAATAATGAATTGGTCTTTTCACTTACACTTAATATCTTTAAATATGAGTATTGGTATTGGTATTTGCTGAAATTCCAGTATTGGTATTGGCAGTAGCATCAATGAGGGTATTGGTATTGGTATTGGCCAACGATTCAGTTCTGGCACATCACTAGTTATAAACCACTATGTATATATATTGTATTGTGATATATTTGTATCAGCCTACAATGGGATACTTTATCAAATGTTTTGATGAGACCTAAATAAATCAAATGAACAGGCTCTCTTTTATCAACATAATAATAAGTATTATTATTATATATACCGTATATATATATATATATATATATATATATATATATATATATATATAATATATATATATAACTTAATATATATATATATATATATGTATATAATAATATATAGCATAACAACTTAACAACAAATATATATATATATAGTGTAAGTCAGGTCATAACTTTGGCTGGAGGCCAGATAATTCAGCCTAAAAATTATAATGTTAAGAAAAAATATGCTGCTGCAATATTTATCATATAGAAAACTCCCTAAAGACAATACAGAATAATTAATAAACTTTAGCTGTAGGTTTTAAATTTTTTGAATTACATCAAAGGTTTTGAGTGCCACAATTTTTCAGATTCAGAAAATTATATTTTTACTCCCTAAAATTAGCCATTATTTAAAGGCTTAATTTTTTTTCTGAATTTCATTCATAATATAAGAATGAACTTGGATAGAGCTTTAAACTGAGGTATTAAAATTTATATTTGGATAAGTTTAACATTTTTAAAATAAATTTAGATAAATTATTGGGTTTAAAAGTGCTCCACTTCATGCCAGATGACTATGCTTCTTAAATTCAAAACAATTTAGGCCTATATAAAGTATCCATTTTCAAATGAGGTCCTGTACTGCTCTAACCCATATCTAAAAGTTTAATATCACCAGTTTAACAATATGAGTTTCATATCACTACACCCTTTTTTATAGTATTAAATTTTATTTTTCCTTTATTGTAACTGTAAACACAAAATATATATATGTAGCTAAATGCATTACAGAAACCCTAATAAAGTATGAAATCTATTTCAAAAAAAATATATGTAGCTATATATAAAAAAGAATGAAAATACAATTTCTACACAGATTTTGTGAACCTTAGCAATTCAAGCACCTTTCCCTGGTTTCAATGACACTTATTATAAATGTTAGAAATATGTTTTAATTAAGGAAAGTCAAAGAAAATTACCCGAGACCTCACCTTCAAAAAATTACAATTATACAGAATCCATTGAAATGACATTCCAATTTCTTTTTTGCCAGAAATATTTTTAATTAGAAAAAAGTTATTAATAAAATCTATTGGAACCCATCATTTTCTTTATTAATTTTTCTATGAGCATGACAAATATTTTTCTATTGGGGTCTATGCACCCCTGTACACCCTGACCTGTGAGTGATGCTAAAATAATAAAATATTACTTGAACACTATGACATGCCTTAAAAGATTTTAAACACAGGTAGATATGTGGAAGTAACATCAATTTTACATATTGTAAAATTAAAATTTAAAGACCATAACTTATTCAAATTTATTTCTCAAGAAATTTTTAATAATTTATATTTTTCTCTTTTCAACTCATTTTAAACATTTTATGTAAGTTTCATGAAAATCTGAAACTACATTTTTTTAAATATTTTCTCCATAGACAAATGTCATAAAAGTGAAGTTTTACCTGCTTGTAAAAATATTATTTTATGGGGCTCCTGAGGTTTTCATTTCAATTTTTCTTAATTACAACATATTTCTCACATTTTCAGTATGTTTCATTGAAATCAGTAAAAGAAATTAGGATTAATAAGGATCAATTTTAGGGCCTTATCTGTTTTACGACTCCGTCAGTTTTGAATTTGTTTTTTAATATATTTCTAGTATATGATCCTAACAATCAATTTCAGTGGTAACACATGATTCAAAAATATATAGGACCTTTTCAGTTTTACGACTGCGTCAGTTTTTAAATTTTTTTTTTTTTTTAATATATTGCTAGTATGATGGTGCTTCAGCAGTTTAAGTGGTAATGGACATGCTTCAAAAGTTCAAAATATTTTAAATAATTTTTTAAAAAAATAATTTTTTAGTAATATTTTGTTTTTATTTTTTTGGGGTGTTTTCAAACTAAAGGAATACCAAGGTAAACCGAAAAGATGGCAGGAGTCAGGGTCTCTCGCTGGCCTTCCCGGGAACTACAGGAATGGGATCCAGCTCCCCCCTCTGGGCTTCCGGGCCGCTCTTTTGGTATTTACGTTGTCTGCATGAGGTTTCTCACGCCTCCCCTACGAAGATGCATGAAGGCTCCATGTCCCCACCTGTTCCCGTTGGCTCGAGGCTAATATATAGCAATAATTTTTTTACATAGTAGCTTCATACACTGATTTCAAATATGTAATTTTTTTTTTTTTTTCTGTAAGTGTCGTACTTTTTCGAGATATTTTTAATTTTGAAAAAATATTTATAAATGTGGAATTTTTAAAAAATTTTTTAAAAATATTTCAGCTTACGAGTCATGTTCGCTACCACTGAAATTCATTGTTATTATCATATATATTTGTAAATATATTAAAAAAAAAAAAAAAAAAAAAAAAATCAAAGAAACTGACGGGTCGTAAAACAAGAATAGGACCCAATTTTATAATATTTTGTGACAAAAACATGCATATGGAACCTGTAAATCTTTATGCTGGCTCTAGACTAAAATCCTAAGTGCCAAGTCTGACTCTGAATATACAATTTAAAATTGTCTCCAGCTCAGGCTCAGCCTTTGAAACCATTCATTGCATTATAATTTTGGTAATAATAGAGCAGATGGTCTTCATTAATAAATTTTTTAAAAAATCACGAAGTATACTCTAAAAAAATAATAAAGAATAAAAGACTGAATAAGTTTGGAGAAAAAAGTTACAGCCTCTCGAGTTTTTAAAAAATTTCATAAGCTTTTCCTATCCTACAACTGAATGAAAGTAGCCTAATAGACTATAAAAGTGGTAAATTTCATTATATATATATATATATATATATATATATACCTATATATATATATATAGCAATAACATAATAATAATTTAATCACATAGTAAAAACAACAACAACAACTCCATATATACTCCCTATATATATATATATATAAGGTAACAATACTGTAGACAGTGACCCACACATTTTGAGAACCAAAAATTTTCTAAGTTCAAAAAAATTTCTAAGTTCAGAAAAGTTAAGTGTTTTTAAGAAAACTCTTTAGTGGCAAGCTTCTGGAATTATGTAAGAGCACATAATAATTTTTAAAAAACCTAACGCTTAGCTTTTTCTACAGACTTAAGAGTGCAAGCAGACAGTACAAGTGCCAAAATGTGTGGGGTCAATGTCTACAATGATACCATATATATACTTACATATATATATATATACATAACCATGTAACATATATATATATATATATATATATATATGCATAACAATAACCATTCATTGTATATATAGCAATATATATATATATACTTTCATATATGTATATATATATATATATCATAACTATCTCCATATACCGTATATGCTATATATGCTCTTACTATATCATATATATATATGTATATATATATATATATATACGGTATATATATATATATATATATATATATATATATATATATATATATATAGTATAGAGGATCAATCTAGGTTGGGTCTAGGTATACAGCATCGATGATCCATATAAGTTAAGGTATATGATATCGATAATACATATAGGTTACTCTTCAATTTTGGACCTTCATAATTCAGGTTATGATATGATTTGTTAATTTACACAGCTTTATTGTAAACAATTAATAAAACTTATCATAACCTGAACTTGGAAGGCTGTAAACTGAAACCTAACCTGTATGGATTGTCAATGCTGTATACCTAAATCTAACTTATGAATCATCAATGCCATATACCAAAACCTAACCTAGATGGATCTAGGTTTCTGTGAATGCAAGCCTAACATATAGGGGC
>JABUQX010102358.1:15000-20000 GCA_015478945.1 Trachelipus rathkii | reverse complement strand
AATATTAATATTAATATTAATATTAATATTAATATTAATATTAATATTAATATTAATATTAATATTAATATTAATATTAATACTGTTTTTTAACTGAATGTATTTTTATTATTATTATTATTATTATTATTATTATTATTATTATTATTATTATTATTATTATTATTTATATTAATATTAATATTAATATTAATATTAATATTAATATTAATATTGATATTGATATTGATATTGATATTGATATTGATATTGATATTGATATTGATGATGATTATGATATTGATATTGATATTGATATTGATATTGATATTGTTTATTAATATTATTTTTAATATATTAATATATAATGAGCTATGGTAATATTTATATTAATATTAATAATATAATTATTATGTGTGTGTGTGTATGTGTGTGTGTGTGTGTGTGTGTGTGTTAATTAATATTAATACAATATTAAGAACAACTCTGATATTAAGAGTTACCTTAGTAGTAATATTAACATATTAAGAGAAGGCCATCTATTAATATTAATGTTAATTACAATTTTAATGTCTAATATTAATAGTAATATTAGTATTAATATTAATATTGTATTAATATTAAATAATAATATTAATATTTATATTAATATTATGTACATTACAATATTAATATTAATATTAATATTAACTCGTATATTATTATTATTATTAGTATTATTGTGTGTATTAATAGTGTAGAGCATATTAATATTAATATTAATATTAATAATATTATTAATGTTATTAATATTAATGTCCCAAAATTAGTAGCAATGAAAATATTATTATTATTATTATTATTATTATTATTATTATTATTATTATTATTATTATTATTATTATTATTATTATTATTATTATTATATTATTATTATTATTATTATTATTATTATTATTATATATATATATATATATATATATATATATATATATATATATATATATATATATATATATATATATATATATATATTTATAGCAATATTTAAATATATAATATATATATATATATATATATATATATATATATATATATTTAAATATATATATATATATATATATATATATATATATATATATATATATATATATAATAATATATAATAACATAATATAATATAATAATATATATATATATATATATATATATGTATATAATAACTATACTCTATAACTCTATATAAGGATATTTCTAGATATTATCCTAATAACACAATACTCCAGGCACGTACGGTTGAAATATTCCCACAGAAGAAAAGTTTGGACCTTCAACCTATAGTAATTCTGTCACGTTTACCCTCTGGTTATCATCCCCTCCACCCCTTCAGGAATATAAATTTAAATTTCATAATGCTCCCTTTCCCCTTGGTAAAGGAAAGTCCTCCCTGGCATATGACGACACAAAACATCCCCTACTTGTTTCGCTTGGACCTGCAAAACATCAAAAATAGTTTAGGCACAATCTTTATGACGGATCTCTGGGTCCGGCCTACTATGGTTTCACAGTATCTATTGATCGTCCGTTTCTCGTTAGAGCGGAGAAGGGCTATCAAGTATATATATATATATATATATATAATATATGTAATATATATATATAATATATATATGTATTAATATTAATAATAATATATAATAATATAATATATAATATATAATAATATAACTACAACCAACAATATATAACCAGCAGCATATATATATAATATATGTATGTATGTATATGCTATATATATATATATTTATATATATATGTATATGTATATAACCTTAATAGCAATACTAGAGTGGATCCACGCTATAATATATATATATATATGTATATATATATATATGTAGCAACAATAATATATAATATATATATCATATAATAATAATAATAATAATAATACATAATATATTTATATATATATATATATATATATATATATATATATATATATATATATATATATATATATATATAAAGCTTACAGGTACTTCTAATGAACCCTAACAAATCTTAAGTATCATAACTGGTAGATGGCAAGTATCCCTAACCTTTACTGATTATACAGGTAAAGTTAGGGGTGGTGGGCTAAATCTGGACTCATGCTACTCGGTGCTCAGCATGAGTTAACATTATAGAAACTATCTATTTTTAAAAATTTTATAATTTTTATGAATAAATGAAGTTATTACATAATAAATATAAAAGATTATGACAAATTAAAACGAAAATATAAGTATAACCCCTATTAAATAACTCTTTTAACCCATTAAAAATGGAGGCATCTCTGCTCAAAGAGAAGAGCGGGGAACGTCGGACGGTGTCCGAATTCTGAATTTGCAGTACAAAATTTGTTTATAAATAGTGTTTATAATAATATGTTTAAATACTATACATTATAAATAATACTTTTATAACAAATAATATTTAATAAAATAAATAAATTAATTTAAAAAATTCTAAAATACTTAACAATAATGGAAGTTAAATTATTATAGTTATTATAATTATTATAAAATATTATAAATATTATCGCTAACCATGAACAACCAAAGAAAACGTTTTAATACATAGAAAACTTTTTAGCAGGAATATCTCAAGTATATATATATATATATATATATATATATATATATATATATATATATATATATATATATATATATATATATATATATAATATATATATATATATATATATATATATATATATATAGAGAGAGAGAGAGAGAGAGAGAGAGAGAGAGAGAGCACGAGTAGTAAAAAGTTACTGGAGTCGCCACTGATATATATATAACGTTAATTTTATTTAACATATATTTATATAACAACTCTATATAATAATATATATGTATATATATATATATATATATATATATAATATCTTTATACTCTATATATATATAACATATATATGTAATACATATATATATATATATATATATATCTTCTTTCTAACATATGTATATATATATATATAATAATAATAATAACATATATATATAACATGATGTTCTCTATATATATATATATATATATATATATATATATATATATATATAAATTAAGTATTAGGTTTTTTCATTATTATTATTATTATTTTTAGTTACTGTATTTATTTTACTGCAATTTTTTTAGTGGTTTTAATATTCTTTCAGGTTTATTTTAATAAAGGGTTACTTCAAAGGCGAGGTCACGTGGTGGGGGCGCAGGGGAGGAATGAGTGTGAGGATGGGGTGGGAGTGCTTGCGGGCTTTCCATAGAATTTGCTAATATTCCTAGCCTTCGAATTAATCACGTATCTGTTCTACCCTACTTTTCTCCCTCTCATCCTTATATTTTACTTTTGCTTATGATTGAGGCCCAGCTAGCCATGGATTCCTTATCTAATAACTAAAACATCTCTAAGTATTACTTATTTTAACAATTTACGACTTAAAGTTGGAGTCTGTCCCCTATATAAAACATAAATACTTCTGTAACAGATCTCAAAAATCTTGAAACTCTCTACTGCGATGTTCTATAGCTAAAAATCTGTCCTCGTACTACTAACACATTATCTTGTTCTTCTGCCACTGCTCTCCTAATCGAGCAGATTTTCAGGTTCTTTTTAATTATCTTACTACTTCACACAAGACTGTTACTTCTTCTCATCCAAATGCCGAGGTTCTTTTCTATTAAGAAAAATTCAACGTACACCATACTGAGTGGATACAGGTAGGAATGAGGTCAAAATTTTCAGAATTTTAAAAGATCTGTAACAGTCGATTAAGAAACCTACACATATCCCAGATCTTTCTAACCAATTCTTGAACACTCTTGCCCCATGCTTCATCATTTCTCTTTCTCTGTACAATAGACCGTTTTCTCTCCTATCGGTAACTATGACCATAATCTTGTAGATTTTGAACATAAGACTTTATCTCCAAAAGCTCCACCCTGCTCTAAACGAACTTTCTGTCACTTTCATCGAGCTTATTGAGGAACATTATGGCTCTTTTTCACTAACTACCGTTGAAATGAATCCTGTTTGCACGGACGACGCCTCGGTGTCTGCTGAAAGGTAGGAGCCGTGATTACCGAAAGGGATGAGCAGGTTCATTTTATCTTCAACTAGATCACTTTCTCCCCAAAATCAATGGTTCGACGACACTTGTTTTCGTGTCATCCAGTAGCGAATATCGGGTGTAGAAAAACTCTAGTTCTCCTATCACTCTAACCAATTTTCATTCTGCCCGGAATAGTTGCAGAGATATTCGACATGGTAATCGTGGATTCACTAAAAGAAGTGAGCTAACCTTCTTGGTTCTCCTGCTAATAAAAATTTCTGGCATCTTGCACAAAATATCTTGCATAAAAATTTCTGTAAATCTGCCTTTCCCCTTCTTATTCTTTCTAACGGTTCTATTGCTAACACTCCTTCTTATCTTTGCCCTCCTTTATTTTTATCTAATTTAATCCTGGACAATACTGGCCTCCTTCCTCTTACTCCTTCTCCTCTCAGGTGTCCCGCGTCTCCACCTGTCATTACTCACGTCTGTGTCCACCTGATGGAATTGAGTTAGGCAAGGGATTGGGTGAGTTTACTTTCATGTTGTTTTTTACCCCTCCTTGAAAATTGAGTAGGTTGTTAATATATATATATATATATATATATATAATACATATATATATATATATATATAATATATATATTAATATATATATTATTAAATTATATTTATTATATATATATATATATATATATATTATATAATATTGGATATATATAGTTAGACAAAAAACTGTTCCACTAAAATATGAATTTTTAAACGTATTATTATAATATAGCAAAAACGTGACAAAAGATTCTTTTATGTTAATAATATGAAAAGAAAAGAGAAAATTCAAACGAGGATGAAAAATAATTCATTGAAATTCAATAACTAATATATAATTACCGGGTAATTAGTAATCTGCTAAATTAAAGCAATTTATAAAATTTTGACAGT
>JABUQX010102358.1:5000-7500 GCA_015478945.1 Trachelipus rathkii | reverse complement strand
CGGTGAAACCAGAGCCCCCCAGCATATGAGAGCAGTACTCCAGACAAGGGCGGATGAGGCCCTTGTATAGCTGAGCAACTGAGAAGAGGAGAAAAAGTCTCGCAGTCTAAACAGACTCCCAGTTTCTTTGAGGCCGGATTAGCAACCGTTGTGATGTGATGTTTCCAAGACATTTTTTTGTTTATGTTAAGGCCAAGGATGTTTATATTGTCAACAGGAGAGACGAGAGAACCGTCGAAAGAGATAGGAAAGTTAGAAGGTGTCTTAGAGAGGGAGATTGTAGAAGTTGAGTTTTTAAAAGAATTGAATTTCACAAGGAAGGTTCAAACGACCCCACCCGGAAATTCTATCAAGATCAGCGAGAATAGAATCCGGAAAGATTAAAGACGAGAGGCATTTCTAGAAGTAAAAAGAAGGAGCATATTTGAAATTAGAGGAGAATGAAGGGTCGAGTCATCGGCATATGAGTGGATAGAGTTAGATGTGCAGGTGAGAAGATCATTATTGAAAAGTAAGAATAAAGTAGGAGATAAGACAGAACCCTGAGGAACACCACAATTGACAGAAAAAGAAAAAGAAGAAGTCGCCCCATCAACAACAGCCGATATTGAGCGATTTGAAAGAAACTAGACATAAGTAAGCAAAGAGAAGGAGGAAACCCCAAAAGGAGGGGAGCTTGGAGAGAGCAGTGACGCGTGCCATACCCGGTCAAATGCTTTGGATATGTCAAGCGCCACCACGCAAGTCTCCCCGTAGTTCCTAAGGGCGGAAAACCATAAATCAGAAATATAGGAAGTATTCGCCAGTAGACTCGAGCGCCCCGAAAGCCGACTCATGATCTGAAAGAAGGGAAAGAGATTCCAGATGATCAAAAATAAGAGTTTATATGTGTTGTAGGATCTTAGCTTGCATACAAGTAAGACCTATAGGGATAGTTAGAAGAGTCAGAGCGGCTTCCTTTTTCGGAATAGGTGGACATGTGGGCGTGCTTCCAACACTAGGGAAAGTGTAGGTATTCGAGACAGTTAGAGAATATAGTTGAACGAGGGGCGGGGATAGCCGGAAGCACACTCTCAAAACTCGGGGAGGAATGCCATCCGGTCCAACCCGCCTTCCTAACGTCGTAGATTCAGGGAGCCATGCACCCGATCGTAATGAATCACAGGCAAAGGGCATAGGACACTGAGAGGAGAAGAGGAGGATTGAAGGAATGCCAGAATCGTCCAGGGTTGAGTTAAGAGGAAAATAGGAGGCCGAAAGAGATTGGCCTTTTCAGTTGGAGATTGAGCAACAGAACCATCAGAGCGAATAACGAGGAGAAAGACAAGATTACAGAAGTTGTTAGAGATGTTTTTGGCAAGCGGAGCCCAGAAAGATTTGTCAGTAGGAGAACCAAGGAGGTAGCCGCACTTTCGTTTATAATGAAGCCCGCCTTTGCTCGTCGAAGGGTATCCCTTGCAACGATTTCTAGCAGAATGGAAATTATTTGGCAAGAGTGATAGGAGAACGAGAATTTTTCCACTCCGATACGCACTGTCTCTAGCCTGACTGGCCAGAGAACAAGCACGATTGAACCCAATGATTATTGAGGAGAGAAAGATTTAGTCGAAAAAGGAATGAACCTGCTTCATTCCCATCAACGATTACAGCTCCTACTTTATCGGCAGAGTCGAAGCGTCACCAGAGACAAAGCAGTCATTCCAATTATAGTTAGCGTAGGAGCAACGCAATTGCCCCCAATCGGTCCGATCAAAGTGCCAGAAAAAAACGAGTAGGGCAGGATGGAACTGTTGGAGAGAAAGTATTAAAAATTAAGAGATATAAGGTTGTGGTCAGATTACCGATAGGAGCGAAAGTGGTGTATTTAAAAGACAGAAGGACTAGTGGTGAAACATAGGTCAAGTGGGTTCAAGAATTGGTTTAGGACGATCCGGAATGTGTGTGGGTTCTTTTATTAGTTGCTCCAGATCGTTGAGAAATGCTGAATGATTCGGCCTTCTCCCCACCTAAATCGGTATGAAAGGACCCCAACCATTCAGTGTTATGTACATTGAAATCCCCTAATAGAGGACCTCAGTATTTGGATGATACAAGATATAACAGTCTCGTGAGAAGTAGTAAGGTAATCAAAAAAAGCGTGAAAGCTGTTCTGTTAGTGAGAACAGTAGCAGAGCACAAGATTATTGTAGTTTAGTAGAAGAAGAAAGATTTTAAGCCACAGAACAGCGAAGTTAGGAATTCAAGATTCACGACGTGTTACGGGAGTGTTTATGTTAACATAAGCACATACTCCACCCTTCAGACGGAAATTATGAAATAAGTTATAGTTGGATATATTAAACGAGTTAGAGGATGAATTCTTAGCCATCTGGGTCTCAGACCAAAGCAAAAGATTAAGGTTAGAGTTAGAGAGGTGGTTTTTCCACGGATGCAAAGTTAGAGTGCAAGCCACGGATGTTGGTGAAGTCAAATGAAAGCCCGCGCCTGCGCAAATCCGCCA
>JABUQX010102358.1:0-2500 GCA_015478945.1 Trachelipus rathkii | reverse complement strand
AAATAAATAACTGTAAATTAATGATAAACACGATTACAAAATAATTTAAGCAAAAATATTTTTTGTGTTGATTTATTGATGGTTATATATATATATATATATTATATATTTATTATATATATATATATATATATATATATATATATATATATATATATATATATATATATATATATATATATATATATATATATATATATTTATATATATTTATCATAATTATATTGCAGTTCTGGTTCCCAAAATAAGAAAGATCTGATTCTTATATTTATTAAACATAAGATTATTATACAAATTAAAGTATATAAAGTTGATGAAATTCATAAACAAAATCAGATAAAATAATTCTTTCACTCCAAAGGCAACACGAGAATAATTTCGTTTTGCAATTTCAGAAGGGGGAATACAACGATTGAAAATAAAAAGAAGCAATTGAAGTAAAAATTCTGAAATTGGAATTTAATCTTGTAACTAAAATGTAGAAAAGCAATCTTCACTAAAAAAACAGACAAACAGACATTTACTTTGATGTTTAATAGTTATATAATTAAAAAAAAAAGATAAATAATGAGGAAGAGAAATTAAAATTTAAAAGTAAATGAAGAATTAAATGGTAGCAATAAATATTTCACGCAGGGAGAAACAGCAAATAGAGAGAGACTAATAAAGAAAGAGAGGGACAGAGGAAGAGAATGATAGAGAGGGAGAGAGACAGAAAGTGGAAAAGAGTGAAAAGAAAAGAGAGAAAATACAAGTTTAATAGAAAAACTTTAAACAGGAACGATGGAAAACCGGAAAAAAATATCTTACGTAAATAAAATTTTTCACAATAAATTTGACATATTAAATTCAGGATAAAATAAAAATTTCAAAAAGTTAAATTTCAATTCTCTTAGGTTTGAAATCAAATAACTATGGAAATAAGAAAGTCCCATAATGAATTTCATATTTACATAGTAATATATTTCCATGGTTAATAGACTTCTTTACGTCCCATAATGAATTTCATATTTCCTTGGTTAGTAAGCTTCTTAATGTCCCATACGGAACTTTATATTTATATGGTTAATAAACTCCTTGATGTCCCAAAATAAATTTTATATTTTCATGGTTAATGAATTCCTTTACATGACAAAGAATTTCATATTTCTATGATTAATAAACTTCTTTATGTTTCATAATGAATTTCAAATTTCGATTGTTAATATGCTCCTTTGCCTAGAATAATGATAGCTCTAATAATAATAATAATAATTATTATTATAAAAATAATAATAATAATAATAATAATAATAATAATAATAATAATAATAATAATAATAATAATAATAATAATAATAATAATAATAATAATAATAATAATAATAATAATAATAATAATAATAATAATATCAATAATAATAATAATATCAATAATAATAATAATTACAAAGTCCAATCTTCGTATTTCTCTCTACCCCACAACACGGTGTATGTAATAATAACACACACAAATCAATATCACTTCTGCAGAAAAAGACGGTTATTGGAGTCGTTAAGATTTCAACGTCCGATTGTGCTAAAATTATCATCGATTCTTTAATAATAATAATACAATAATAATAATAATAATAATAATAATAATAATAATAATAATAATAATAAAATCAACAATTATAATAATATAAAATGTAAATAATAGTATCTATTATCATAACACTTGCGATAATAATAATAATAATAATAATAATAATAATAATAATAATAATAATAATAATAATAATAATAATAAGCTCATAGCAATATTGCAATAATCATTTAATAATAATAATAATAATAAAAATAATAATAATTAAAACAATAATATATTAAATAAAAAGTTACAAAAGAAAAACTTTCTACTGCTAAATCTTTTTAAAAATTATAATATGCAATTACTTCTTAAAAACTGTGAATAATAAAAGCATTAAAATTAAAACATCTAAATTAAAATGCAAATTTAATAAATGAAAAGTGAGAAAGTTATAAAAAAATAACGTCAGCATTTTTTATTTATATCTTTTATTTTTGCTAAATTTTTTATTTCTTTTGAAGAGGAAGTTTTTATAATTATTTTTATTGTGGTGACGTACCTGAATGTTAAGTAAATGAAAATATGTATTTCATATATTCATTGCTCTTTCTTAAATAAATGTTACTTTTTTTGAGTGGGTGTGCAGGTGTGTGGATGTGCCTGCGGGCGGCTTTCCAGGCTCTTGGGCGGTTTCAAAGCCTTGCGGGTGGTTATTTAGTGCCTTGTGGTGTGGTTATTGCGCGCTTGCGAATTTTCACCCGGCTTGCGGGCGGGCTGCCTGTGCCTTGGGCCGGTTGTTCGTGCTTTGATGGTATTGTTTGTGGCTCAGGTACACATATGCTTTGGGTGGGTGGTTATTTGCTTTGCATTGAAGCGGCACAAACGCAGCGGTCGCCGATAAATGCGAAACGCAGCAAAACACCTGGCTTAAACTGAACGAAGTACAAC
>JABUQX010102357.1:12500-28651 GCA_015478945.1 Trachelipus rathkii | reverse complement strand
TCATTTTAAATTTTTTTTAAAGAATCTAAGCGTCGTAAATAAGCCCAAGGAGGTTCGAATTTTAATAATTTTAGCACTAGTGCACAAAATTTTAGGTGGTTTCAATTCAAACAAATCACTTTAATAACCTTTTTTATAAAGGTATTCACATAAAGGTACCACGTACCCTCATTTAAATTTTTTTTAAAAGAATCAAAGCACCATTGTAAATAAGGCCAAGGAAGCTCGAATTTTAATATTTTATAGCACTAGCACACAAAATTTTAGATGGTTTCAAATCGAATGAATTACTTTAATAAATAAATAAATAATAATAAAATTTTAAAGGAAAGCTATTTTGAAAATATTTTTTTTTTCAAATAAAAGCAAACTATTTTCGCAAAAGATAGTTTTTGTTTTTTTTCGCAATAATTTCTCTCCTAAGTCTTTCAAACAAGGACAGCGTCTGCTTTTCCAAACGTTTACATAAGCCGCCCTAGGCAACTCAACCCGTCTTTCTATTATTACCTCACTCCTTGGTACTCGTTTGAACTATTTATTAATAAATCACAACCATTTAACTTTATATATACCGCATATATTTTTTTATATTCTTTTTTGGCTCAAATTTAACATTAATTGCAAATAATAAGTGATGCAAGCTTTATATTCTCTAAATCTGGGCACCTCTGCCCCACTGAAAGAGCATGGGAGAGCCGTATATGGCAAAGAAAATGGTTTTCAATTACAAATGAGACGAATTATCAGATCTCACAAGAACCTACGGTTCCAACAACCATTTCATCGCAATGGTTCCATTCCTAGATTTTTGGCCCACAAGCCACAGCATAGTGCTCAGCCCCCCTATCATAATAAGCGACAAAGGCAATGCCAAACTTCTTCTTTCAATAGAACCCATCACAGAGGGTTCAAGTCATTGTTCACTCATTTTGCTTCCAAAGAAGAATTAGTGGACAACTGGAGAAAACCTTCCTTCCTCAGTAGAGGAACTCGCCAAAATCTCTCTCCCCCATACCAAGATGGGAACATTCGCAGCAACAGAGAAACTCATCCAAATCAAACCTCTAATAGGTCCACAACTCATCCCCACAGTGGGACTCTCACTTTTCGCAGCTCAGCAGCTGAAACTTTAGTAAACAACCATTCTAATGTATACTATAGACCAACTCTTAATAATGTTAAAGACAATGATTCTAAAAGTAATTTAAAAAGCAATGGGCTCCAAACTCTAACTCGCTTTCTTTCAAAGTTAAGGGCACTCATGGTGACAGTATGTTATCATCAGAGGGTGCTATCACGTTCAAAGGTAACATTAACATGATCAATTTGCAAAAGCAAAATGCAAAGACATACACAGGAAATAGAACTGAAGTTAGAATAGAAATATTAGATTTTGAAAACGGTGAAGCAAATGCCGATTCAGAGGTTAAAAGAATTGGTAATGAAAACCGGACTGAGTTCCAAAATGGCAAAGCACATGCTGAGGTTTTACTTATCGATAGGGAGCCTGTTGACCAACTCAATCATATTCCTGGTCATTCTAATAATCTTTGCAATACACAAATTTTTTATAACTCTCAGCATAATTCTGTTCCTTCGGTTCATCCTAAAGAACCAAGTTTATTGCCACGCAAAGTTCAGGACTGTTCTGTTAAGCTTCAACACAACCCTGAAACATTCTCAAAGCTCATTAAAAATTTAAGTTATTCTCCTCCGCTAACAATTTTCCCGCAGCTTCTTTCTAATCCTTTCCATGAAGAAGCAGTTCTCGAACCGCAGCACAATTCTCAGGGAACTCTCCCTAAACCCTCTAAGAATTTTTCACAACATTCAGTTCTCTTTAATGAAGCAATTTTGTTGCCTCCGCAACCAAAAATTCCACAACCTTTCTCTAACAAATGTAATTATCACAAGCAATCGTCCAAAGTGCTCTCGCGAAACACAGCTTTACTAACTCCTGCTCAAACTTCCTATGAATCATCTCATTTTTCTAATCTCCCCAAAGATCAATCTTCTATTCTCACTCTAAACTCAAATCTAAGCCCTTCGCATGACCCTAAATCTTTCTTTCTCTCAAAAGAACAAAATCTTCCTTAAAACAGGGCACAAATAGTTCTCACAATGTGCCAATGATTTGTAATAATGTAAGAGACTGTCTCAATGCACACCTTGAAACATTTCCCGCAAAGGGTCCCCATTGTACTCAAAATATTTGTAAAGACTCATCACTAGAGTCCATTAGAGAAATATAATACAAATAAAATATTCAAAGTTACCATAAGTTCAATAACAAAAAATATGTATTAATTAATATGAAACAAAATTTAATTTCACTAAAGTGGGAAAACTCCATAAAAAGATTTGTACTCCCAATATTGCCATATTAAACAAGCATACAGATCATAATCTTTTAAATATTTGTCATGGTTCCGCAGATTCCCAAGCTGCATCTCTCGTGAAGCTAATGAGCACCTCACGCTCTGGCCCTGCATTTTGAAGGAAAAGAATTTAGTACGTGAATTACAATAACATAGGTAACTTTTGACAATCAGGATGCATAGCGGTAGATAGGCAAAGCAAAATGCTCGCAGTATAAAGGAGAAGACAAAACTTTACAACTCTTCTCTCGCTTCGCATCTAGTACCTATTCCTACCTCTTGCATGATCTAACGGCATCTTCTCCGCTTTCTACCCTAGCAGGCATTCTCAACCATTGCTAATCTGCAACTTTCTCTCAGAGTAGATAACACTAACAATAATTTTCCTCTCAGCATCTACGATGTCAATTATATATAGTATGAACCTTCATAATCCTTACCTTCCTATACCATCGCTTCACCCTTCCAAACAAGCTTCGCTTTGCCATCTGGCTCACTCTTAAAACAAGTTATCTCAACCCTGGTTAAATTTCAAGTAAGTTAGGCAAACATTAATCTCAATCATTTTCCAAGATTATCTCCATGTTAAGTTCGCTCGCTTCTCAAAAGTTACTCATTTGAGGCTTATCCACACCTTGGATGGATTCACATCAGGTTTATTTACTCTAAAAAGGGGTTGATTCTCCAACCCCATATGCATTGCATACTTGTTTCCGCTAAAAGTTTTTTTTTCTTCCAAAAGCTGTTTACTCACAAGGTTCTCATTGCATACCTGTTTACGCCAAAAGACAAGGTATTTCCGCAAATTTATTAACCCAGCCTGTGCAATAAGATTGAAAGAGAAAACCAGGGCACTTCTGCTCCACACTCCTTCACAAAAGAAATAGCTTCACATTGTCCACGACATGGAAGCTCCTTCATACATTTTTGCTCTATTTCGCATTCTCGCCTAAGCCAACGGCACATTATAAACTTTTGCACATTCGCTTTAAAGTACTCTCCTCTAACAGCATGTTAGCGCTTATAACAACTGCATGATTTTACTTTACGCAAGCATCTTTCATCAAAATACTAATGCAAATCGCATCGTTCCGCTTTAACACTAAAGCTTTCTGCGCTAAAATCAAATTTAAAAAAAAAAATACTTGAAAAAATTTCACATTTTTAAAACTGATTTTGATTTAAGTAAACAAACTATTTTCCATTAAGCAACCGCTTTTCTATAAAAGCAACATCAACGCAAATTGCATCATTTCGGTTTCACAATAAAAACTAAATATCCAAAAACTCAGGGGTTTACTCAAACACTTAGAATTTTTTTCACATAACGCTTATCCATTAAATAATAATGGTGACTTTCGTATCAATTGCCCACAAAGATGTTCACCCACTTCTCTTATTGATAACAGGTCCCAATTTTCCACTAACATTTTCTCTAAACAAAATTTTTAACAAAACTAGAACATTTTTTTTCCATTACATGCTAAGCACACTTTTAAAAGCATATAAGAGTTTTAAATATCATTCTTTTAAACCACCACACAAGGAAATTCACCACAATAAAAATCACACGCATGGCAGGTATATCACTGCAACAAAACACATTTGAATGCACTTCTCAAACACACCACTAACAGCATGTTTAAACAAACAACTAAAGGCCCCATCATATCAAAAAGAATACTCTCTGTGACTTCCAGAAACTTCGCCTTTTGAATGAAAATTTTAATTTCCTCATACAAGAAACATTGCACATAAATCATAAGCACTTAAAAAAAAACTTTTTTTTGCCACTCGGCAGTCATTTTATATTTTAAAGAAAAATATAAAAACTGTAACATCTTAGAAATTAGAATATTTCTAAGCATGTTAAACAAAACTACTTCTAGTTTAAAAAGTTGAACACAAAATTTTTTTATTAAGTTAAAGCATAGCAAAATAATTAAACATTTTAACACCATAAATCTTATTTGCTTTGTAAAAATTACTTTTCACTCATTCTCTAAATTGTAGTTGAATAATTTTTTTTTATAAAATTCCACACAAACCCATAATATATAAAATTTAAAACCATTTCACTTCTTAAGATCCAATTGCTTTCATGAAATACGGCTTTCAAAGCACATTCTCTTTTCCTTGCCTCCCACTTTAACCAAACATATCAAAGAATCACCTGTGCACAATTGATTACTGACTACAATACATACATCGTAAATTTCAAAATATCCATACAGTAATTGCAAACTATATAAAAAAAAATGATGATAAAAGATATTTTTAAGCACAAAATTCTCATTGTATGTTTTTTAAATTAAACCCACTTCAACTCTCCTTTTCCCAAAGTATGCAAACAACCATTAATTAACTTATATTCAGTTTCATTTTCTGGCACTTTTGCCCATTCGGCACCATCACCGCAATTCACTCCTACAGTAAAACACCACCAGAAGTAACATACTTTTTCTGGGGAGGAGAACTCTATCCTCGGCCATTTATTTTTAATGTCCGATTATATTGAATAAAAGAATAATTTTATAATTATTCTTTTAATTTTTAAAAATAAATTTTAAACCACCTTCCATAAATTTACTTTCTCCATGGTTTGTCACCAAATTTCTTAAAATTCACTAAATCGGCAACATTTCTTTTTTTCTCCACGCGAACCCCAATGCATGTGACTTTGGATTCATTTTCTAAAATATTTTCTAGAAGTGAGCAATGTGTGTTAGCCGTCTCCTGATTTTTTCCTTTGTGGTAAGAAACAACTTTTATTATTTAAATATTTTCTTTTAACTTAACTTTTAACTTTTACTTTATTATAGTACCATAGAAGCAGATTTTAATTAGGATTTTTTTTTATAAATATAAGACTTGTGAACCTAGGCCCTAAGCTATATCATGAAATCTCCAACTATGATGAGAAATCAACAGGATAGTTGTTATGCATATTCAGTTTCATCTGATTCTCGTTTATTAGTATTATTATTATTATGAATATTATAAATCGCCGGTTTATCGCGATTTTTAAATTTCGTTAATCCTAGCCTTCTTTGTTTTGAAACCTAGGCCGTCTCATGGATTTTACTTTTAGAAAGCCTACTTTCTTTTAAGTAATTTTGCCAGCTATTAGTGTTGTTAATTTGTATTATTAATAGTTTCTTTGTTTCATTTTGGATATTATTTTACAATTAATATAGTTATGATTAATCTTAAACATTTAACCTTCATCTTAACTTGCACTAGGCCCGGACCAATACCACGAGGACCTACTTTATCTAGCATATTTGTTTTAGTTAATTTCAACCAATGATTCATATGATTATGCCGTTATTAATATCAATTTTTGTAATTTTTTTTGGTTATAAATAAATTTTAAACATTTTTTTAAAATAGGCCCCTGAAAGCCAAACACGCTGTATTATCTCAAGTAAGCCTTATGCCAAAATAAAATACAGCAGATCTATGATCATAACCAATTGGATATACTATTCGGCAAAACTGATAATCGTGAATATGGATATTATCGTCGGTAGTGTTGTATTAAACTCATTATTATTATTATTTTAATTTTTTTATATAAAATAGTTATTACTAATACTCATAATCTTAAAACTAACTTTAGCCTTCATTGTAAGCTTGAAAAAAAAATTTACAGTACTTTTCTAGCTTCAAGATAGATTGTAAAAGCTAGCTGAGTAGGCTTTAACACATTTCAACCATACTGTATCATACATTCATCAAAGAGTACTAATATTTGTTTTCATTTTTTTATAATTTGATTTCTATATATATAAATTTATTATTGTTAGTAGTAGTAATTTTTTTTTTTAAACTTTTCTTTTCAACAAAATTTAGTTTGCCTTTTCCGAAATCATAAGATAACCAAATAGTCTTTATGTTGAAATTTAAGCTCGCTGATTTGAAAATACTGAACACCCTTTAATACAGCATAAATAGTACAGTACCTTTAGATTCATGGTGGTTGTGAATACCTACTTGTATAAATCCTGCGTCTAAAATTTGTACAAGCATTTTATAATTATTAACTGTTAAAGTCATCATTTGGTAATTTTTATTTTTAATATTATTATAACTATTGCAAATTTAATAATATTTTTAGCCTTATTATAATTTTTATTATTGGTACGGTACTATTAAGATTTGTAAATTAGAAAATATATATCAGGAAAACAGGCTAAAATATGAATTAGTATTGTCCTTTGTATCATTAAAATCATTATTATAATTTATATATTTTGCGCCATTTTATACTGTTGTAAACTCGAGGCAGATTTTGAACTATTTTACCGAAATTAGTAATTGTGCCATTATTGCCAATATTATTATTATTATTATTATTATTATTTATTATAATATTATATTATTATACAAACTTTATACACATTAATATTAGGTATTAAGCTACCATTTAGAGCCTAAAAATCAGGATTTAGGGATTTTATTTTTTTTCCACTCATTCATGTTTTCCCTCACTCACTCACTCACTCTTTGCTTTCTATCACTCAATCATGTTTTTCTAACTCTCTCCAACTCATGCTCCATCTCCTGTACTCTCACTCACTCTACCTCATACCCATCCTCTATCTCATGCACTCTCTCTCATACTCAGGCTCTATCTCATGCATTCTCTCTCATTCTCCCTCTTTCGATTCTCTCACTCATTCTCTCCCTCTCTCATACTCATGCTCTATCTCCTGCACTCTCTCTCATTCTCCCTCTTTCGATTCTCTCACTCATTCTCTCCTTCTCTCATACTCTTGCTCTATCTCCTGCACTCTCTCTCATTTGCTCTCATTCTCCTTTTTTCAATCCTCTCCCTCTTTTCCAAGTCCTCTCGTTCTAACTCTCACCCTACCATTCTCTCTCTCTCTCTCTCTCTCTCTCTCTCTCTCTCTTCGCTATTAGGGTTATAAAGCTTGGGAAATGTTCCAAAATGCCTTCTCAAACAACCACTATGTTAAATTAAATATAAATATAAAGAATTTTTACCGATAATGTGAAGGCGGGACAAAATGATCCTAGTAACCTTAGCAATATCCGAGGTTGTGCCAATGTTCACATTGGTCCTAACTTATTTAGCATACAAAACACAATCAGCATAGGTAAACCAGTAAATGGGAAAGAGACCCAGTTTGTCATTCATTTCTTTTCTTAAATGTTACTTTGGATAAAATTTAATTTTTCATAATTTTTTTTTAAAAAAAATTTGTTTTCCAAAATTTGTAGGCCTCAGTTTTCTTTAGCTAAAATATATTTGTTTTGTATTTACTAATTATTGAGTTCGATTTTTATTTTTATAAGATATTCTTCAGATTAGCCAAAACATTAAGTATCGATTTCTTAGTAGTTTGATTTTTTTTGTTTTTTTTTGGTAAATTTTTTTTATTTATTTTACTTTTCTTTTTAATATTTTTTTCTGCACTTGTGTAAAAGTACATTTTTTTTAAACAAAAGTGTTGTCGGGTAGTTTCATCTCAGGGAAAATTATTTTTAAAACGGGTTATTTCAGTAGTAAACTTTTTTTTAATAAACTTAATTTTTGACTCTTATTTTAACTTTTACTTATATTGCTCAGTATATTTTAAGTTGGATGATGTAACAAAGTTTTTGGGTAGTTGCAGCTTAATTAAATTAAAACTCAGAATTTTTAAATCTGTTGCCTTAAATTTTAATTATTGATAACTCGCTGCATTTAAAATAATTCAATGGGGATACTCTCAAAAATTAATTTTATTTTAAATGGGCAAATTTTTGCTTTGATGTTTCACTTATTGATTAACTGTAATATGAATTCTTGTATATTTTTTGGTAGAACTTCTAGATTCTTTTTGTTAAATTTAAATACAAACTTGAAATCTTTAAAATATTCATATATTGGAATGTCTGTACATTTAATGATATTCAGAACGAAGTTTTTAATACTTATTTTAATTTTAATTTAGAGAACTTTTTAAGAAGTATTTTTGATAGGGTTAATAGGTAATTGGCTCAGAAATTTTATTTTGTTAATGGTTTTTTTTTTTTTTCCCTCGTTTTAATGTAACCTTCTTTAACTTTGGCATTAAAAGATATATTACACAAATTTTGTAAACTATTACATTATTTTATAGCTTTTTTTCCTTGGGTATATATATTAATTTCTTTTTATTTGCCGCAAGGAACTAATTTTCTAATACTGTCCAATGGAACTTCTGATGAAATAAAGGGCGTTGTCGCAGTCCAGGGCTTTTAATTAACCATCCCCCCACAAGCAGAAAACGCGGGGAATATATATATATATATAATATATATTTTTTTTAATAATGTATTAATTTTAAATTATATTTTAATATATTATATTATATATATATACTAATGATATATATTATTATATATTACATTATATATAATATATATTAGTATATATATATATAGTATTAGTAATATTTGGAAAAAGAAATTAATATTACATATATTATTATATTGTAACATTATATGAAAAAAATATATATATATATATATATATATATTATATATATATATATGATATTATAGTATATTTATATTATATATATATATATATATATAATCTATATATATATATATATATATAATATAATGATATATATATAATAAACTGATTTTATCTTTTTATATAGACTAAATCAATTATTGTTATTATAAAATTCAAAAAATATACATAGCTTATTCATAAGGTTTTTCCATGTTTCAACTATTAATAAAAACCATAATAGCCAAATTATTGCTAGAGTGCCAAAAATTTGAAAAATATACTCTTAAGTCCGGACCGGTCACCAGTGACCGTTTTTATTTTGGCAGAAATGAAATGAATTTTTTTTCAAAAAAAGGTTCTAATGTTTTATTAGGGTCCTATTCACCTTGAATTTGCAAGGAAAATAATTTTCGTACAATTTTTTCATAATTCAGGACTTAAAAGGGTTAATAAAAAAATTGAAAATTGTGTCTTTAAAATATAGTTTCATAAAACTAAAATAGTAAGTTACGACATGTTGCATCATCAATGGAAATAAAAAATATTTTCCATTATAATATTAAGAATTAAAGTATATTACTGGTATATATTAATTGTTCAATCGAAAAATTTCCATTTGCTCAAAATTTTGTCATTAAAAATGTGATTTTATAATAAGAGTTGATCAAAATCCTCAAAGGAAACTACCTTTCAAATCTACAGAAATTATAGATTATGCTAACAAGAATACAACAATATACATAGTGGTATATCTGTTATCCAAATTTCATTCGTTACATTCTAGTGAGAGCAAAAATTACGAAAACACATAAAATTGTATCAAAAATAATAATAAATATGGTATATATAGAAGCATCAACACCTATGTCACGTCCACTCAAAACTCATTCATAATGCTGAAATCATACTCTTCAATTAAGAATCTTGGAGATCATCATCTCAGAAAACACAGAAATCATCCTTAGCAGTATTATACATAACACTTAGCATCATTTCGTACGGTATATATTACGCCTCTTGATATTTATCATACATTAAAATACCATCAACACTCTATACTCATCAAAAAAAAATATAAACACACCTTTGCTAGCAGTTTATAAAATGTAGCTATGACTAATATATATTATATGGGTGAAAAATTGCACTGTTACATGAGTATGTATCCTCACACTAGAGCAAACATCAAATATCTCAAAACCTGTAAAATTGAGTATAAGAAAACGTAGAATATTCTCAGGGCAATTTTGTCCATTCCTGGTTTAACTCTTTTACAGCTTAACATCCCCACCATCAATCTTCCTCACCTAATTCACAACTTATAACCTATGAGATGACATAACCATAATCATACAGACTCTCAATACCCATTGCTACAATTCTGACTCAGACTTGCCTAAACCACTAGAAGCTTGTGTTTATTCCAACAAAATGTCAGCTATCTGCGATGAGAAATCATTCACTCTCATTTAACCTTTATGTGAGATATCGACCACTGTACAATTATAAATTCATATCATTCATCATATATCAACCTACAATGTAATAACTATAAAATAATCACTAGAATATTATTACATTCCTAAACATAAAGTACACCAAAGTTCTTCATATATAGGTGATTATATTAAACCCTTTGACACCCAACTTTAATTACTATCTCACTATTATTACTGATAAACAATGCATAAACACAGCAATACAGAAAACAAATGTTCTTACTGAAATCATCTATTATTATCCAAACATCACAAATTTCAGCAATGAAGCACCCTATACTTAGACAATACTAATATTACAAACAATTCTCAAGATAACTATCACTCAATTACTAACTATCCATATTGGGTCAACAGTATTATCTAGTACACTCAAATACTCATCTAAAACAGAATCAAAAATTTATAATAGTATTAACAAAATACTGCTCTTATATCCGATAACAATCACAGTAATTGGTCTGTAATAAACATTATTCAATTATCAACATCTTACTCTGAGTAGGAAACACAAATAATATTTAACTCCCCCACTACTCAAATCATTTATATATTAGAACATGAATTTAGGATACACAAACTATACTATATTACAAACATAGTGTCAGGGCTTCTATATCATAAACCTCGATAAACCTCATATTCTATTCACGACATAATATAAAACACATATCTATCTAACGCATCTCTATTATAAAAATCGCTGTCTTCTCTCTCGCTGGGTACGTCTATTAAATACAGCTAATATAAACTTCTTTTAAAAGTCACACAATCCCCATCATAGAATAAAACTAACTCTCGTGAGAACATCGAAACATATCAGCATACAATGATATCTTACCACATCAATACAATCTTACTCAATTGTATTACCTACAACCATAATATACGTTAGTATATAAGTTCATCTCTCGCGCTCGGCCCGTAGGAAATATCGAGCGCTCACTCACATAATGCTATGCTCATACAGAACACCAACAGGCACAAGTACTACTGTTCATAGCATCCACTGATCCTGATCATCCCAGGGCCTCTTAAAATGAGATAGTGAGGTAGTATTTATACAACCAGCATCTTCCCGCCACCTCCCCACTCTGTCTAGTAGACTCTTGTCATATCTCAGAGTGCCTTTAATTGTGATACACTCCTCGCAACTTGTAATCAACTTATCCTTGCAGTAGTACCTTCACCACTCCACACCACACTACGCAAAACCTGCACGTAGTGAATTTTATTTCCTACACTTGTAAATGTGTGCGTCCTCCTTGAACACCCGTTCGATATGTGCTGAGAGATCTGCTAGGGGTTTTCATTGAGAATTAACTGTCACTCACACTCACACATATTATTAATATTAATAAAGGAGTGAGACAGAGAAAATAAAATATTATTATATTTTTTTACTTATAAATTATTTATTATTTTATAATTATTTATTGAATAAATTTAAGTACTTTTTCTTATATGTATTTTCTTAATGCATTTTCATATATTTAATTAATTAACTAATATAATCTTAATATATTATTGATTTAATTATTTATTATATTAATTATTATTTATTTTTATATTATTATTTATATATTTAATTTAATATATTTATTATTTATAATTATTATTATTATTTATTTAGTATTTTATATTTTTGATGTCATTTTATATTTAATTATATTCCAAAATTTCTAAGTATGAAAAAATATGGTATTTTAATATTATAATTTTCAAACTCTCAAATTTTGACATAGAATTTACTTTCAACTTACGTTAACTCTTGAAAATAAGTAGTTATATATTATTATATATATAATATATATATATATATATTAATATAATATATATATATAATATTATGTTATCGTGATAATTATTCTTATATTTGATACACTAAATATATTTATATAAAATATTTAATAATTATATATAATATTTAATATATATTAATATATTATAATATAGGAATATATTAACTATTATTAATATAATATATATAAAATATAATATATATTAATACTTATATATGTTATTAATATTAAAAAAAACTATATATATTAATATATTATATATTAATAATATATATATTTATATATATATAATATATATATATATATATTATATACTAGATATATATTAATATTAATATATATTATATATATATATATTAATTAATATATATAATTGCCAACATTTAAAATGATATTTTACTTACATCATTGTTCAGCACGTTTGTTTAACTAACATATGTTCGCATAACGTATATAATATCTGCAGCTATTGATAATTCTAATAAAATTAAAAATTAGTCAACAATCTGAAAGTGTATTACTGTTAATAATAATCATATATAACAAGTAACATAATTCTCAATATATATATATATATGTTGGAATAATTAAATTTCTATTTAATATAATTAAGTGAAACACCATAACTTTTCGTCCCAAAATTTTCGTCAATAAAATTCCGTTCTCCTTATGGGCATTTGTTCTTTCATAGCAGTAAATTACAAGAGTCAAATAATTATTCTTCATTTCCTTGTATATATATATATATATATATATATAAGTATATATATATATATATATTATATATATATATATTATATATATATATTATATATATATATTATATATATACCGTATATTTTATAATTACCCGGGTCCACACGAGGTCCACTATATATATATATTATAGTATATATATCATATATATATATATATATATAGTATATATAGTATATATATATTATATATATTATATATATATAATATATTTACAATTACCCGGGTCCACACGAGGTCCACTGAGTGATACAATAGGTTAATATATTATATATATATATTATATATATATATATATATATTATATAGTATATAAATATATATAATATATATATTATTAAATTATATATATTATATAATATATATAATATTATATATATATAGTATATATATATATATATATATATTAATTAATATAATATATATATATTTAAGTATATTATATATATATATATTATATAATAATTAAATATATAATATAATTTATATTATATACAAAGTTTAATATTTCCACTATATCTATTGGTACTTAATCATTCAGACTAGTCGGAGCGTATAAAGTTTATGTAACGCGTCTGAGCATTATGTTGCTGAAGTTATGAGAAAAGTAGGTTGGTGTGATTTGTGAATAAATTGTATTCCTTCAATTAGCCCAGCTATACTGGTGACATGGTCACAAATCCCAACATTTCTTCAATGTAAAGTAAAGGTTTAATGTATGATCTCTATATAAAAGTGAAGAAATATTTATTGTGATTAAAGAATTTTTAATTGAATCATAGATGAGTCAAGCGAATGTGCCCTTGGGCAAAAAGATTAGTTTATAACAGTTAAGGATAATTTATGAAGAGGTCAATCCTATGTTAATATAGTATCAATAAGAGGTTTGAATTTTTTTGGAAATGAAAGATAAGTCTATGTTACTGAAGTTTAATACAAAATTAATAGACACAAATCCCAAAGTATTAGTAATTTTATCAATAACATTTGCAATAGTTTCGACTCATCATATTGTATATATATATAATATATATATGGTATTATATATATATTGGCTGCTTTTTCCCCAAAATCAGCTCTTGATAGCTTGTTGCTGGTGCTAATCGTTGAACACTCATGCTGCTCGTTGTGTAGTATTCGCTATAGATCACTCAGACTCAGACACCCAAAGTATATGGCATACAGATAATGGGAGAAAGAACAGGTGCATTAGCATTCTTAAAGGATTCTATGACTACAGTGTCTGTAATTATACTAGATATAAGAGAAGAGTGCATGATGAGACTGTAAAGATTGTCCCAGAAAAAGAAGTGTGCAGGCATTTCATGAATACTTGATAGGTGTACAATCAGCTTCAGAAGAAATTACTTCATACAAACAGTATTAAGTGACTTAATACTAGCTTCGTATGCAACCTAATGATTACTGATTGTTAAAAAAACTGTTCTATAGTAATCCTTACATCACTGCAGTAGGCATAAATATGTCAATAATTTAGGTTCGGACATCTAACTTTATTTAGCCAGAATAAGTGCAAGTACTCTATTATTATTATAAGGTGATATATTAAATAAGAATATATTATTGCCATTATATCCAATCTCTCAGTTGAAACTTATTTTTTGATTGGGGGAGACTTGATTCAGTTTGCAAAACACTCGATCTTCAACACACCTAATATCATTTCATGATAAAGTGTATTCTTCAAGACCTGAGCAACTCAGAGGCGTATTTTTAATTAGATCACGGATGTGGACGAAAATTGCAATCTTAAAACTACAAACTCAAGAGTACAATAATCGCACTTCTCGTAGTCTGTACGAGTGTTTCAAGAGTCAAATTGTTCTAACCAATTAAAATGTTACTCTCTCATCTGAAGCAGCAAGAGCGTGTGAAGACGCTTCTCAAGTTATTCAAAAAATTCTATCATTAATATAATAAGATGTATATGCTCAACAGTCTCACTCTACAAAGCGCACACATGTGAAACTCTAATCCTAAACAATAGATATCAATAAAAATGAGATATATGTTGTCTACATCCACAATATAGGATATATATGTATAGCACACTATGTGCGGGTCACGAATGTGATGTGTTAGAGCACGAGCTAATATAGAAACTATATATAACTAAACGTTGAAAACAAAACCTTGAATCATTTGATAAACGCAATAGACCTCACTCTCATGCTGGAGCTTGATGAGGTGCGCACAACTTCTCTCTGCTACTTCTCATGCAAGTCTGCATGTGATGGAATTGAGGCAACGGAACCGGTTAAAAGGTGAATTAAAAGAACCGAATGCTTGTTTTTTTAGAGGTGGTATGTTGTGGAACCTTCCCAAGGATGAATCCACATTACGAGATACCAACCAGTTGGGAGCCCCGTCGCCGGTGTTGTGAATCCCGTAGAGTGGTGGATTTTTGGTTCTCCGACGGGCTTAATATTAAGGGGATGAGGGAATGGAGAGTGAAGGACAATGTATCTTTTCTAGACTTTACCTCCAGTCCACGCTTGATAGAGAATCCATACCTTCTACGTATATATACCATTTCTCTATATCTCTCGACAGACAATATGTAGCGTTCAATCTTCTCTTTATTCTACTAACGGGTAGTAGAGTGTAGAAGAGAATCAATAAAGAGAAGGTAAAGAGCAAATAGATATGGAAGAACAGACGTCGTGTACTATTACCTTGAACTAGACAGGTTCATAGATTTGTTCCTTAAAAATAATTACAGAAGGAACTAATGGTTTTATTAATTATGTTTATCCAATGACTACTTAAAGGGAATTGAAAAGGATCTAATTACATTACATTCTGGATAGGTTAATATATATATAATAACTTATACATGATGCTGTGAGTAAAATATTATTATACAGATGTTAAATGTGGATAGCAATAAAAATGTTGTAGGGTTGTTGGTTAGTGATACAAGAAAATAATTGTGAGTTGAAATTGTTGTAGATAATTATAACAAATATGAGGAGTATATATATCGACACTCGAGTTTTAACAATTCGCCTCAGACCTTGTCTAGAGCTATTCATGTACGTATGCTTTGGAGTTAGTCAGGTCTATAATTTTCCCACAAGTGAAACACGAACCTACTATCAATAAATTATGCTCCACCGAATAGATGTCGCTCCCCGGTTTAACCGTCAATAGAATTGGAGGCACAATGTATTAAAGTACA
>JABUQX010102357.1:0-2500 GCA_015478945.1 Trachelipus rathkii | reverse complement strand
AATACTCAAAAAACAATTTGACTATGTGGGTATGTGCCATGTCGATCTTCCCCCCCTCTCCCTAGTTTTGGTTCCCGAAAGACGAAAAAATCTAAACCCCAATTTCGGTTTTTTTATACACGAAATTGGGGGGACGAACGAAGAACGAAATATGGGGGAAAAAGAGGGTTTCATCACTTCAGGGTGGGGAAGGGGATAAGATTTTATTTTTTTCCGTCCCTTTAAAAATTTTGTTTTTTATAAAAAATATTTGCTTTCGATATTAAAAAAAATATCGAAATATCGATTATCGTTAAAAAAATCGATAAAATATCGCTTATATCAAGCAAAAAATATCGATATTTCGATATATCGATATTTTTGGCCATCCCTACTCTGACCATATACCTTGTTCACCATAATGAAATATACTAGTATATATATATATATAATATATAATATATATATATATATATATATATATATTATATTATATATTATATATATAATATATAATATAAATATATATATATATATAATATATATATATATATATATATATATTTAAATATATATATATATATTCTGCATTCCTCTTCCTTCTCCTCCTCTCAGTGTCCTATGACTTTGCCTGTGATTACATTTGATCGGGTGCATGGACTCCTGAAATCTATGAACGTTAGGATAGCGGGTGGCCCGGATGGCATTCCCGTGTTAGAGAAGTGTGCTTCCGAGCTGCCCCTCCCTCGTTCACTATATCTCTATGTCTCGAATACTAACACTTTCCTCAGTTGTGGAAGCACGCACATGTCCAGCCGGTCCCGAAAAAAAGAAGCCGTCTGATCCTTCTAACTATCTCCTTAGCTCCACTTGTATTCTATCTAAGATCTTGAAACCCTTCTCATCACTTCTTAGATATCTGGAATCTCATTCATTCTTCCGATTCGCCAGTATGGCTTTCGCGGCTCGACGTTACTGCGATATACTTTACTTCTATACTGATTCTATGGTTATCTCTCCCTTTAGGAGATACGGGAGATCTTGCGTGGTGGGCTTAACATATCCATCCAAAGCATTTGACCGGGTATGCACGCGCACTGCTCTCCCAAGCTTCCCTTTCCTTTGGTCGTTTCCTCCTTTCTCTTTCTTACTATGTTCTAGCTTCTCTCAAATCGCTCAATATCGCTGTTGTTATGGGCCGACTTCTTCTTCTTTTCTGTCAATTGTGGGTGGTGTTCCTCAGGTTCTGTCTTATCTCCTAACTTTATTCTTACTTTTCATTAATGATCTTCTCACAGGCACATCTAACCGTCTATCCATCGTATGCGATGACTCGACCCTTCATTCTTCAACTCCTTTCAATTCTGCCCCTCTTTTACTTCTAGAATTGCCTTCGTCTTAATCTTTCCGATTCTATTCTCGACTGATCTGGATAGAATTTTCGGTGGGTCGTCTAAACCTTGTGAAATTTAATTCTTTTAAAAACTCAACTTCTACAAATCTTCCCTCTCTAAAAAACTTCCAAACTTTCCATCTGCTTTCGACGGTTCTCTCGTTCTCCTGTTGACATAAACATCCTTGGCCTTAACAAAACAAAAAAATGTCTTTGGAAACCTCACATCACAACGTGCTAGGGCCACCTCAAAGAAACTGGGAGTTCTGTTAGACTGCGAGACTTTCCCATCTTCTCGTTACTCCAGCTATACAAGGCCTCATCCGCCCTTGTATGGAGTTATGCTCTCATATCTGGGGGCTCTGGTTTCACCCGCTTTTGGAAGGGTCGAGTCAAAGGCAAAAGATTATAACTATTCGTACTTTCTACTTCACTGACCTCTATCTTTGCGCACGATTGTTGTTGTTATCTCTTTCTATGGCACCGCAGTGTAGTGCTTCGAGGGGAAACTTGTCACTCGCGTTACCACACACCTTAAAAAACGCCCTCGTAGCACAAGGGGTGCTGTGTTCTTATTTGGGCTGCATGAGTTTTGTGTGGATATTGGTAATCCCAGGCTAGTCGCTGCGGTGCTTCTTCTTTCCTGCCACTTTGTTCTGTGGAATTCTTCCATTCTGTGTTTCCTGCTGGAATTTTAATCTCTCACTTCAAAGCCTGAATCTGTTGCTCATCTGCGTAATTTCGTTTAGTGGTGAGTTCTGAGGCATGAAACAACCTTCCTTGAATAGGGTTGCCCGTTGAGTGCGTGTAAATAAACTTTATAAATTATATTAAATAATATTTATATATATATATATATATATATATATATTATATATATATATTTATTTAAACTTATAAATATTTGTATATATATAAATTATATTAATATAATATTATATGAATATATATATATATATATATATTATTATCACTGTATTATTATATATATAATATATATTAATATTATTATATTATATATAATATAATATATATATTATATATATATAATTATATATATAATATATATTATATATATTATAATTATATAATATATATATATATATTATATATAATATATATTATTAT